>LPNX010052198.1:0-55435 GCA_001517045.1 Pseudotsuga menziesii
TATATATATATACGGACCGTCGGATATCCGACTCTTATGGGTCGGATATCCGACTTGTGTTTGGTTCATAGACGTTAAAGATCCGATAGGGAAGTGTCGAATAACCGCCACTACATGAATCGGAAATCTGACGCCTTTCTAGCACGAAAGTGTCAGATAACCGCCACTACAAGAGTCAGACTTCCAACTCCAAAGTGTCAAATAATCGACGGTGATAGAAATATTTTGTTGTCGGAATTCTGTAGATTGATTTCTGTCCGAAACATCCATGCGAAATGTCAGATGACGTCGGATTCTGTCGTCGGATTTCGGGTTCAAATCTTGTAGTGAATACTGTATAGGCATACTTTTCTAACTTTTGGTAGACTTATATTTTTCACATCTTGACCATATTTAAACAAACTGAGGGTATGGATAGTTATCCACCTTAACTAGGAACAAGACCATGTCACCTTAAAACCTTATTGACAAACACATAGTCTCTAGAAGTCACTTTAAAATGGTCTTTCAAACTGCTCAATTCAACACTTAGTCAATTTTTTCAGACCATAGTCATTACTGTGCTAGGAGGAATTTTAGCAAACTTGTATCTCACACATGTGAATACCCAGAGGGAAACTGATATCATGAGTGGATGCCCATATCATCAAAGAATGGACCCATAACATCTGATGAATTTATCAGTTAAAAAGATGACTCTGGCATGCATTTCCAAGTGGGCTCTCAACCTCCTGTTTTCAACACTCAGTCAAATTTTCATATTTTTGGATATGCAAGCTAATGTTTTTACCTCTTTTTGCAGGTTGGTATTTTTCTCATGTGGTCACCATAAGAAAAAATAAGAACATAAATGGATATCCATTTCATAAATAACATGCCTATACATTTTTATGAATTTATAATCACTCAGACAGGCTTTGGCGGGAATTTCCAAATGCCTCTTCAACCTTGTGATTTGACACTTAGTCAATTTCCTTAAACCCTAGATCTCAAAGGTGATTTCAACTTTTCATCAAACTTGGAGTGTAAGACATCCAATGAATGGAGGACAACCAGATGAATCCATTAAGACTATTTTTATACTCTGGAACTAATTTCTCTCTCCTTGGCGGGCAGTTTTACTGAAGTATGATGTAAAAGCTGCTTAAGACCCTGTTTTGGAAGATCCATAATTTTTGCCTCAGGAACTTTCAGGTAAAAACAAGAACATGGTCAGGTAGACAACATAGCCACCTACAGGATTCCCATATGGTGTTGGAATTTCTTTCAACCCACAAATTATGGCAGGCATTCTCCTAGAGAAACTTGTCTAGTTTGACCAAAACGAACTTCTTTTGCTAGGATTGTATATTCTTCCTCAAAGAGTTGTTTTGAGAATTGGTGCCATGGTTAGATAGATTCTTCAACCAACTATGGGATGACAGGCCATGGAGGGAATTTTCTCCTTCTTATGAAATATGGTGGTCATTTTCATAAGACTACTGCTTTAGGACAATTTTTCACCACTTAGTCTTTTTCCAACTTTATCATACATGCCTATGACCATCAACAATTCTTTTGTCATTAATGAAAATCTCTAGGATATGTCTATCCACAATCATCAGTTCACCAAATGTCACCAATTATCCACTCATATATTGACATCAATTCCAACACAATCATTTCATTTTGCCAACAATGATTCCCAAGAGGATGGAGATGAGAGGTTACCCATCATTATCTCAACCTAAATATGTAACTTAGCCATTTCTAAAGCCTTAGATATTGCTAGGTCATCATTAGTGCAACTCTTCCATTGAAGTGATAAGGATTTGAATAACATATCCTTTTTATGGGGTCCAATGAGCCCTTGCTTATCTCGGATTGAAACTGGAGATTCTTTTCCATATAATATACCTCTTCCTGTTGTTTCCCTTGGCTTTGAGATTGAAACTATAGAAAAAGGACAGTTGTAGGTCTCATCCATTCACAAGAAATCAATACTTAGTTACTACTTGTGTTAGTTCCTAATGAATAATGAATGATATGTTACACTTTGGAATGATTATTGTATAATCTTTTTTTTTATAAATTAAAATTGCATGTTTTTGTATTTATAAGATGCCTATACCCGTGTTTTAGTCGTACTTGATTTTTTTGTTACGTATTTTTTCTGTATCGTATTCGAATCTGTACTCGAATATTGCTACTATGGTTTTGACTGTTTACTTCGTATTTTCTGAGGATTTATATGAAATATAGGTCGTGTTTGAGGTGCAAAATTACCCATGACAGGCATTTTTCCAGTCAAATGCTAGCACTGAACCCATCCATCGCCCATTTGATAGAGAATGGGAATGAACCATACCATCACAACCAAACAAATTTGGGATTTCCCTGTAGCAGAACATCCTAGCAATGGTAAGAAAATGGTATTGGTTAGTGTAAGACGATTCAGGGTCGTGATAAGGAAATTCTGAATCCAACATCACCCTATCCGCATCCATGTGCAAAACTACTCAAAACTATATAGAATTGGTCTAAATTTGGTGACATTTCACAATGTTATCCTATTTAGAAAAAATCAGGCACATAGTTAGAGAAGGAGTACCTTGCACGAGGAAACTTGCATATCAACCACTGTGGAAGAGGGAGTGTTACACTAACATCGCCAAGTTTCGGTGGGAAATCCATGAATGAAGCAATATGACCACTGCTCATTCTAATTTGAATCCCCAACATGATCTATATGAGGGGGAATCCCATACCTCTTTGCATGCATTAACTAGTCAAGTGGCCCAAGAAACACACTTCTATATACGTGTTGTGAACAAATTCCAAACCAAATCAAATCGTGTCTTATACTTAAAAATAATTCAAATATAAATAACTCTAAAATAAATTACACCTTTGAGAGAAAAATAGCTTTTGGTAAAGTTTTTTGGAAGAAAAAACTTTTGATTTTAAAACATTACAAGTAAATATATTTGCACGCTAAATTATATCCTCTTGGTAGCTTATATTCTTGTTTTATCGAGTGTAGGTACCACCAAATAGGTATCTATTAGACCTATATTCCTCAAGTGATGGTGAAGATATACTTAGAGAGGTTGAAAGTTATACGTGTTGTACTAGATCTATCGGTTCTATATCACCTAGATCTGAAAAGGTAAGGAAAATATTTCGTAGACACATGCAATATTTTATTGCCAACGGAGGGTCATGTAATTATGATGCTAAGAGCATAGGTGACATTGAGTTTCCCTTGAGGTATAGACATCTAGTGCAATGATGGGTACCTAATAAGATACCTCAAGTGGACACAGATTTCTTCATCAATGGGAGGATGTATCGCATTGGTCCTTTGTCTTTACATGGATTGGGGCTATTTTCCATGGATGGCATAAAGGTCGGCTATGGAACTGTAACTGAATTGATGGAGTATTTCAAACCATTATACATATACAATAATTGGTTGATATTGGTCCAATATACTCAAAGTATGAGGAGATACAGAGTTGCCACAAATTATATACAACTAGCAGAACACAATAAAAAAAAATGGGTGACTATGTATATTGATGGGAGACCAAAAGAGTCCAGAAATGTTGTTGGATTATAAATAGTACACGGCTAGTGATAACAACTAAGCAACCGAATTGCGAATTTGAGAGATGCAAAGAACATCGTATATTTGTATGTGCAACAAAAACAATACTTCCAGGTGAAGAGTTGTTGATCGATTACAACTTAAATCAAATAGATGTGGCTTCCATGGTCCAAGGTAACCGTGGAAGGTCACATGATATGCCTCATCAGGTAAATGCTAAATATAGTAACTAAACATGACTACAATAACTAAATGTTTTGATTTTTTCTGTTAACATTCGATTTCCACCGTTGACATTCACTTTTTTGTGCATATTATGAATATTTCCATGTGATAACATGATTATTACACTGTTATGCTTATCTCATTTTTTTTATGTTACAATTATTGACTCAAATTTTATTGATTGATTTATTTTGTCAGGCTTGCAGCAGTGGAAAGCCACATGCTGCTTCCACAGTCCAGGGTGACCGTGGAAGGTCAGAATATATGCCTCGTGAGGTAAATGTTAAATATAGTAAATAAATATGACGTCAATAACAAAATGTTTCGATTTTTTTAGTTAACATTCGATTTTCAATGTTTCCATTCACTTTTGTCGTGATTATTGTGAATATTTCCATATGATAACATGCTTATTACATTGTGGCAGGGGTCTGCTCATCCCCATGGAGCAGAACATGTATCTCCTCCTTCGAAGGTAAAAGTAAATATTATTGCAATATCTCATTTTTGCTTATGTTACAATTATTGACTCAACTAAATATAGTAACTAAATATGACTACAATAACTATAAAATCCAACCCCAGAATATTTCCATGTGACAACATGCCTATTACATTGTGGCAGGGGTTTTCCCATGGTCGTCATGGAATAGAACGTGTGTCCTCTACTTCCATGGTCCAGGGTGACCGTGGAAGGTCACACTCTATGCCCCATCAGGTAAGTGTTAAATATAATAACTAAATGTTGATATTTTTTCTGTTAACATTCAGTTTCCACTGTTACCATTCACCTTTTTTGTGCTTATTATGAATATTTCTATATGATAGCATGCTTATTACACTGTGTAAGGGGTCTGCTAATCGCCATGGAGCAGAACATGTATCTTCTCCATCGAAGGTAAAAGTAAATATTATTGCATTATCTCATTTTTGTTGATGTTACAATTATTGACTAAACTAAATATAGTAACTAAATATGACTACAATAACTAGAAACTCCAACCCCAAAATATTTGTGAGGACCCTGCAGCAAATAATTAATCAAAATACACGATATAGCAGTAGAACTCAAAATCACTTTTATATTAATCGCAGGCCACTTCGAGGGGGCAACCTCCTTTGAGCAAGCTCAATACAAAATAACTTCACCGTGTCTTCCTTGGCCTCAACACACACTTATATACTAAAAATAGGCGCCAATACTATGGGTCAAAACCATGGGCCAATATAAACTATGGATCAACAAATACTACAGGTGGCTTACAAAGCATATGCGCCCAACAACAATAACACAAACTATGGATCAACAATTACCATGGGACGACTTACAAAGCATATGCGTCCAACAACAATATACTAACACGGTAAAGAGAAGGATTGACATGGGTTCCTAACATCCCCTCCCCCTTAGAAAAAGCTTTGTCCTCAAAGCTTTAGATGTGGAAATTGCCGTTGAATCTAAAGGAGTGGTTCCCACGTAGCATCCTCGGGCTGCATTCCGTGCCATTGAATTAAGACCTTTGTGATAGAGCGAGAGAGAAGATGACGAGTGCGCTTATTGAGGACAGCCTCCGGCTCCAAAAAGATGGATCCTTCATTATCCAGTTCTAGTAAAATAGTTTTGCCTTTAATGTTGGTGCCAAGAACTTTCTTCAAACAAGAGACATGAAATAATGGATGAATGCGGGAAGAAGGCAGAAGTTCCAATTTATAAGCAACAGACCGAATCTTCTGAAGAATCCTATATGGCCCATAGAACTTTGGAGCGAGCTTATGACGCCCTTTGAGTTTTAGTGAGGATTGCTTGTAAGGCTAGAGACGAAGAAAAACCATATCACCGGCTTCAAAAGTGCGCTCAGAACAGTGTTTGTCAGCTTGTTGCTTCATGCGATTTCTTGCCATGTGAAGATTTTCGTGCAAAATGCAAAGAACCTCATCACGGTTTCGAAGGACCGCGTCAACTACCTGAACTGGAGAACTGCTGGGGGTGTAAGGAAGAAGAACTGGCGGTGCCTGGCCATAAACTGCTTCATATGGAGTCATTTGAGAGGCAGTGTGGTAAGAGGTATTGTGCCACCATTCAGCGAGAGGGAGCCACTTTTCCCACTGATGTTGTTGCTCAGAGGAGAAGCAACGAAGATAAGTTTCCAAGCATTTATTGATAATTTTAGTCTGACCATCCGTTTGTGGGTGATAACCTGAACTCATCTTTAGTTTGGTGCCAGTGTGGTGAAAGAGTTCTGTCCAAAAATGACTGGTGAAAGTCACATCACGATCCGAGACAATGGAAGAAGGCATTCCATGAAGACGAAAGATCTGGTCCAGGAAAATTTGAGCAACAGAGGAGGCTGTATAGGGATGGCTGAGAGCACAAAAATGACTATATTTGGAGAGGCGATCAACCACAACCAAAATCACAGTCTTCCCTCCAGATTTAGGGAGCCCTTCAATGAAATCCATATAAATATCTGTCCATATCCGGGTAGGTATGGGCAAGGGTTCGAGCAATCCCGGAAGGGGTGTTGTTTCACCCTTATTGCGCTGGCAGGTATCACATTCAGCCACCATCTATTGAATTGTCCTTTTCATGCCCTGCCAAAAGAAGTTGCGCTGTGACCATTCATACGTTTTGAGAAAACCAGAGTGCCCAGCTGACGGAGAAGCATGGATTTCATAAAAGATAGCTTGTTGAAGAGCTGTGTTCTGGGGAAGCACCAGATGACCCTTGTATCTCAGTGAAGCACCATCCCAAGAGTAATGTGGGACAGTAGAAGGGTTGTTGTCCAAGCGTTGGGTGATTTGAGATAATGAAGAGTCATTGACATAACCCTATTGAACCGATTGCAACCAATTTGGAACAGGCATAGAAATAGCAGAAAGAGAACCTTGGTAATCAAATGTGCGAGAAAGGGCATCCGCCACAATATTTTCCTTACCCTTCTTATAAGTGATCTCATAGTCATAACCCATGATTTTGCTAACCCATTTCTATTGTGCTGGGGAGGATACACGTTGTTCTAGGAAATATTTCAGACTCTGGTGATCAGTCTTGATGCAGACAATGATTCCCTAAGAGGTAGGGTCACCACTTTTGTACTGCATGCAAAATAGCCATCATTTCCTTCTCATATGTAGAGGCAGCTAAATTCTTACCGGAAAGGGATTTGCTGGTGAACGAAATGGGGTGTGCATCTTGAAGGAGAACAGCACCAAGTCCATTGCCACAAGCATCACTCTCAATAGTGAAGGGCTTGAAAAAATCGGGCATAGCTAGAACAAGTGTAGTACACATAGCTTGTTTCAACTTGTCAAATGCACACTCAGTAACATGTGTCCATGTAAAAGCATCCTTTTTCAACAGAGCAGTTAATGGAGCTGCAATATTCCCATAATCCTTGACAAACTTGTGGTAGTATCCAGTCAACCCCAAAAAACCACAAAGGCTCTTGAGTGTCTTAGGAGGCGTCCAATTGTTCATGGCAGCGATTTTGGCAGGATCTACATGAACCCCTTGTGCTGAGATAATGTGCCCGAGATACTCAACTTCCTTTTGGCCAAAAACACATTTATAATTTTTGGCATGGAGATGATGATTAGAGGAAATTTGCATTACAAGATCCAGATGCTGGAGATGTTCAGCCCATGTTTTACTGTAGATGAGGATATCATCAAAAAATACTAGAATGAATTTCCGCAAATAGGGTCGGAATATTTTATTCATCAAGGCCTGGAATGTGGAAGGAGCATTAGTGAGACCAAAGGACATGACCAAAAACTCATAGTGGCCATCATGTGTGTGAAAAGTTGTTTTAGGGATATCATCCTCATGAACCCGAATTTGATGATACCCAGAGCGAAGATCCAACTTGGAGAAAAAGTGAGCACCATGAAGCTCATCAAGAAGCTCATCAACAACAGGAATTGGAAACTTATCCTTGATGGTGAGGTGATTAAGTGCTCGGAAGTCAATGCAGAGGCGCCATGACCCATCTTTTTTGCGGACAAGAAGAACTGGTGAAGAAAAGGAACTTGTGCTTGGGCGAATAATACCTTGCTTTAGTAAGTCCCTAACGAGGAGTTCAATCTCTGTTTTTTTGTGAAATGGGTAGCGATAGGGCCTGATGTGGGGAGGAATGCTTCCAGGAAGGAGCTGAATATGATGGTCCTCTGGTCATGAAGGTGGAAGTCCCACTGGTTCAGCAAAAACACCTGTATATCAATCCAGAATTTGTTGGAGATCCAAAAGAGTAGTGGGAGCCGCTGATGGTTGCGTTTGAATGGAATGGAGCTGAGCGATGACACCATGGGAACTCTTCTTAAGGATTTTTTCCATGCAATGTGAACTGATGATGCTGAGAGACCCTAGTTGTAATCCTTTAAATGTGTGTTTGTGTCCATCGAGGGAGAACTGCATCCAAAGTTCAGCAAAATCCCATAATATGGGGCCAAGTGTGCGCAGCCATTGAGTGCCCAAAACCACATCACATCCGCCTAAGTTCAAGGCAAACATGTCAGAGTGGAGGTTATAATCTCCCATAGAGAGACGCACATTACGACACTTCCCTTTGCAAGGTAAGGTGCCCCCATTGGCAACCATGACTTCAAAGTTGGAGCAAGGATGGATAAAACAATCAGCTTGTTTGGTGATCCGAGGGTCAATGAAATTATGAGTGCTGCCAGAATCAATGAGTATTGTAAGAGGAAGCTTCTTGAAGTAACCACGTACGCGCATTATTTGGGGGTCCGTGACTCCAGCTAAAGCATGGAGGGATATCTCGGGCTGGTCATCCTGAGATGGAGGGTCAGTAGGCGGCTCCTGAATGTCAACCGGAGCATCCATTGTATCGGGAGCTTCTTCACCAATTTCAAAGATAGGTGGAGAATCCACATCCAAGAGATAGAGCTTTTGTTGAACACATCGATGTCCCCGATTGAATTTCTCATCACAATTATAACAAAGCCCTTTTTCTCTGCGTGTCTGCATCTCTGCTTCAGACAAATGCTTGATTGGAGGTGAGCGAGGAGCTGGCGGAATGGGAGGTCGTTGAGAACCCATATTTCGGAAGGGAACAAAAGAGGATTTGGAGCGTTGTTGGGCTGCCAGCTTGTCTTCTACCAACTTAGCCAACCCCAGGGCTTCCATCATTGTGTTGGGACTGAACATTTTGACCTCAGAGTGAATTGCATCCTTTAGACCACTAATAAAACAACTCCGGTAGAAGTCATCAGGTAATCCTTCAGTGTGATTATCTAGTTTCTCAAATTCAGTTTGATACTCTTTCACAGTGCCAATTTGGCGAAGTTTAGTGGGAGCTCCTGTGAAGTCATCAAAAGCACTAGGACCAAATCGTTGCAAAAGGAGCTGGCAAAAATCATGCCATTTTTGGCTCTTCATAAGCCTTGATGTACCAACGATACCATTGAAGAGCTTCCTGTTCCAAATGAAAGGAGGCAAGTGGAACTTTGTTGACATCAAAAGTATTATGAAGACTGAAATACTATTCTGCCTGATAGATCCATCCAGTCGGATCAGCACCATTGAAGAGAGGAAAATCTACCTTCGGACCACGAAAATTGCTGGAAGAAGAGAACCCATTGTCTGATGAAGAATCGGACTGTCGTCTGGTGTTCATAGCTGAATGCTCAAGATGGAGACCGAGAAATTTTTCATCCAGCTCCTGGAGTTTGGCTTGGATGGCTACAAGTGCTTCCTCCATGGTTTTTTCTCATGTGCGGGTGACAACCATAACCAGGAGTTTTTTTTTTTGGGGGGGGGGAGTGGGTAGAAAAACAAAAACAGAAACTGTTTCGGTAGAGGAAAATCTGGATTTGGGAAAAAATCGGAAGGTTAATGTGGGTTTGAGTAAGTTTTGGACACTGTCGAAAGGACAGGGAAGCAAAAAATGGGGATTTTAGGAGCGGGGTGAAAGAATGAGAAAATTTGGTAGAGAGGGACAAAGAAGTAGAATGAGGAAAGGAATACGGTGGCAAAATTTGAAGGCGTTTGGGTGAAAATCGAAGGAGTTATGGCAAACCCTAAAAATAGACAAATGTGAGATTTCGGGTCTTGGTAAGTGGAATTTTGGATAGGTTCTTCAGGAATAAAATATGCAGAATGGAATTGTAGAGGTGTCAGTGAATTTTCAGGGAAAACAGAGTTGAAACCAAGGAGATATGGCCAAATATGCAACGGTGTGAAAGTGATTGGAAACAGTGGAATCTGCAACAGCGCGGAAGTGATCGGCAACAAATGGATCTGCAACGGCGCAGAACTGATCGACAACAGTTTTGGACAGAGGAAATCTGCGATTATGCAACCGAAAATAGATATGGACCCCAGGTATGTGCGGCTTCCTATCGGTTCAAGGGATTCACTCGACCACCAATGATGTCTCACGGCTTGCGTATTGGGGCAGTACCCCTCACTCCATGGCTCAAGTAAAACTGATAACCGCTTGGCCACAAACGACAGCTTTTGGTTTACCTCACGGGTGGGAACTAGTCAATCAGGTAGGGGTCGTTGCCCTTTTCACTGGCAGGTCCTCTCAATGGGACAGCTACTTCAGGGTTCCTGTGGTACTCCTCAAAATGAGTTTTAGGGCTTATGCCCAAGTACTTCCCACAGTTAAGCAGATAGGGATTATTCCCAGATCCGAACCTACAACAGAAGCGAAAAAAAATTGGGCATAAATTTCACCCAACGAGCCCAAGAAAGTGCTCTGATACCAGATGTGAGGACCCTGCAACAAATAATTAATCAAAATACACGATATAGCAGCAGAACTCAAAATCACTTTTATATTAATCGCAGGCCACTTCGAGGGGGCAACCTCCTTTGAGCAAGCTCAATACAAAATAACTTCACCGTGCCTTCCTTGGCCTCAACACACACTTATATAATAAAAATAGACGCCAATACTATGGGTCAAAACCATGGGCCAATATAAACTATGGATCAACAAATACTACAGGCGGCTTACAAAGCATATGCGCCCAACAACAATAACACAAACTATGGATCAACAATTACTATGGGACGACTTACAAAGCATATGCGTCCAACAACAATATACTAACACGGTAAAGAGAAGGATTGACATGGGTTCCTAACAATATTTCCATGTGACAACATGCTTATTACCTTGTGGCAGGGGTCTGCCAATGTTCATCATGGAACAAAATGCCTGTCCTCTACTTCTGAGGTAAAAATAAATATTATTGCAATATATCATTTTTTATTATGTTACAATTATTTTCATAACATTTATTTATTGATTTATTGTGTCAGGGTGGCGCCGATGGAAAGGCACCTACTGCTTCCATGGTCCAGGGTGACCGTGGAAGGTCACACTCTGTGCCCCATCAGGTAAGTGTTAAATATAATAATTAAATGTTTCGATTTTTTCTGTTATCATTCGATTTCCACTGTTGACATTCGCATTTTTCTGTGCTTATGGTGAATTATTGATTGATTTATCGTGTTAGGGTGGGGACCGTAGAAAGGCACCTGCTACTTCCACGGTCCAGGGTGACTGTGGACAATCACCCACTAGAAGTAGATCAGTATGGGGTGACTGTGGGAAGTCACCGGCCACAACACCACATTAGGTAAGTGTTAGTTCTTAATAGTAACTAAATTTCATTACAATAACAATGTTTGAATGATGTTAAAATTATTTTGCTTAATTTTATTGCTTGATGAATTTAGTCTAGTGCACTTGATATGGGTGATGAGGAACTTGATTAGGATGAAATTTAATATTCTGTAGACCCTATGGATACTATAAAGTAGGCCCTGAAAAAGGAAAAATATAGAAATGATTTCCTTGGCTTTCATAAGGCCCATGCAATAGGAGATCAGGGAAAGGATTGAAGAGCTGAAAGAACAAATAAAATATTATGGGTTAGGTGGCATATTCACATATTTTTTTAAGCTATGACATGATTTCATATCTAATATTATGTTTTCTATTTTTCCAAGTTATATGATAAAGTAAAGTTTTTTGTTTGTAGGAGTTTTTACAACCCATGACTAGAGAAACTGCTGAGATAGGTATAGGTAGCAGTGATGCTTCAATGCAAAACAACCCCAACAAAGCAATGTACCAATGAGGCTTTTTTACACTCCTCCGATTGGCCTCGAATCCATTCATGAGGGCACTGATTTTGATCAGCATGAAATGTTGGAGCATGATGAGACGGAGCCTAAGACTCCACATGACTCTAGAGATGAACCTACTGTAGATGACCGTGAAACTTTTCCTAGAGAAGCACAAGTTAAAAGCACCATATCACTAGATCTCACCTTTCTGGTGGATGACTCTTGTGTTCCGATCAAGATTCAAAAGATTGCAGGTATTTATTAATTATTTTATTCATTTTAATCATGAAATTGAAATGGACATACGCTGAAATTATTATAAATTAATGGATTACATGTTTCAGCAAGAAATAATGTTTTCTACAAGAATTTGAATGACAAAGCATTGGAGCTATCTGGCCCCACCATTCACACACAGTGGAATAGACAAGATAGTACAAAGAGAGATGTATTGATATACCACATGGTAAACTTTTTCGGCAATACATTCAACAAGAAAGTGGTTGCAAAGTTAGCCGACGAGAATTTAAAATATACCAGGGCCCAATATAGGGATAGATTGCAACTTGAAATCAAGCATGAGCGCCCTCCCATGGTTCCGGAGAAAGAGTGGAAGGAATTCATAGAGGATGCAAAGGTGAACTTTCTAAAAAGACAAGGAAAACAACCATGACCTGGAAAAGCAAGGTACAACACATATCATCTTTTTAGTGAAATATGCTCATTTATTTTTTTCTTTTTTGTTTTAAGCAAGAATTCTGCTATCTAAAGTTTTTCAAAATTTTCATATATAGGCTACTGGACACCTCCAAAGCAACCAAGGCTAGAGTGGAAAAGCACGAGAAACATAGATTGGGCCATGGTGGCTATAGAAAAATAAGAGCCTGAATTGTAAGAATTAAAGGATTAACTGTGGGGAATATTTATTTGAAGTAGCGAACAAATATTTGTTTTTGATATTGGAAATTTTATATGTGTTATGCATTGCAGGGAAATATGTTCCAAGATGCTGCCACTAAGAAAGAACTAAAGCTTGGTTTCAAGTATGGTTTTAAAAGTGTCATTGAATATCAGAAAAGCTTGGGGCAGACTCCAATCTGCCCAATTATGCAGGTGCAGGTAAATAAAATGAATAATGACATCATTGTAGTATACTATTAAAG
Source organism: Pseudotsuga menziesii (assembly GCA_001517045.1). Lineage (NCBI taxonomy): Eukaryota > Viridiplantae > Streptophyta > Pinopsida > Pinales > Pinaceae > Pseudotsuga > Pseudotsuga menziesii. The sequence goes on from LPNX010052198.1 coordinate 13,079, forward strand.
TCTATTCAGTTTTTATTATATCACCCATAACTAAATATTTATGTTTTCTTTTAAGCAACAGTGCAACCACATCAGTTAATCTAGTGGTACTCGGCACGTACCAGTTGATGTTGGGGTGTGCATGTCCCATGATAGTGGGGAGCAGAGTGGCCATTCTGGTATGTGTGCTTTGGAAATAGAAATATATACTATGATTACATATATTTATTTCCTGGCGTATACTTATAAATTTTCTTCTTTCAATGGAAGACCGTGAAGCTCAGGAGGGTGAACCGCAAGAGGAATTAGCAAGTAGAGAAACAATTAACACACCAACTATCACATCTACACAGACATGTCAAGAGCAATATTGTAATTTTAATCAAAATGATGAACTATTAATTTCAATAATATTTCAACATATCAATATGCCCATTTTCTTTGTTGCAGTTCACGCCCCTTTAGAACTGCCTCCATGCCCTACTCAATGACGTACAAGAAGTATGATACATGAGGGCATGGAAACACAAACACTAGTAGGGCATGGCTTTGTAGATGTATAAATACATGACTTGTATTTGCATGTATATCAATGTTGTTAGTCTAAAACATTGTTTTATCTAAATTACCTCATTATGCTTCAATGTCTTTATGTTTATATTTTTTGATGACTAGCCTAGTTATGCATGAATGTTTATATGTTTTCTATGTAAACAACATCATTTATTGGGTATGGGGAATTGAGAGCGATGTGAGGGGGGGAGGGGCATATGAGCTTCCCCCTTCACATGGTTGGCCCTGTTCAGTAGAGAATATAAAATTGTTCTTGAAACAGAGAGGAGCTCAATAAGGTATAAGTACTCTTTTATTACTATGTATTAAAAATGGTTGTAAATTTTTAAATGCATGTCTATTTCTTAAAAAATTGTTAATAAATTTAACATTTCACGGTTCATTGATTTCTACAGGACTTTGTGGTAGGATTTAAATGACTGTTTATTTGCTTATATATTATTTACTCATATAAAAATTCTGTATTTGATGATGTATGCAGGTCTTGGTGATGGAAATGCATCTCGTGGACAACTCTTATCAAGTTGTATGGGCGAATGGACCTAGAGAAAGGACAATGATAAGGTAAGGGTTTTGATGTGTTCTTTATCCTTAATGTCTTTGTATTTATCCTTAAATTCTATTTCATTCTATTAAGATACAAGAGATACAACCAATAGTAAATAACCACTTTTAGACTATCATCCAAACTAGGAGACAACCTTCTACATAAAACAAAAATGATTCTTAGTAATGTAGAAAAATAGAAGAAAAATCACGTAGAATAAATTAGGTTTTTTTCGGCCCTTCTTCATATAATTTCGGCATGATGAAACCCTAGGTTAAGAAATTTTAATTTTTCAAACCCTAATTGTTCATCTATCTTTCAAAACTAAATTTTCTGAGTTTTATACTTGTAAATATTATTCTTAGGTTATTTTTGTTTCTCTTAGGTTTTAGACTTAATTTTTATGTGTTTTTGTAACTTTTATTTTATCAAAAAAGAAAGCCTTAAAAAAAGAATTTTTGTGTAAGACCCTAAAATCGAAGAGCTGCTACTCCCACAATCCGAGCCCTCTCCTTTATCAAACACAAGTCTGCAATATTTATTGCAGACCTCGTATGCCCTAACTGCCTTCTCTGCACACTCAAAACAGAAAACAAGTTAGTATTTCAAACTATTTAGATGGTGGTGTATTTTGTAAAATCTATCTTATTGATTTAATTAGTTTTCTTCCCTATTCGCATTAGTTTTCTGGGTAAATGTAAGTCTGATTTTTTACTGAGATCTAGAACCTTACATCTCTAAATGCACAATGATATAATTCTGACATTATTTTACAAAGTATTGCTTTGGATTTTCTTAGTACTAATTATTGCTATTGAGAGCTGGGTGATGGTAAGGGACTTGATGATTTTATATTTCAGAGCTTACATAGAGGATCGAGTGAATGATAATAACATTATGGTTAGCTTGGCACTAAATTTTCATTAAGTTAGTATTTTATATCTATGCTATCTCATACACAGATCTTGAAATAATATGCTAAATGGCACTTTAAATGATTAACATTGGTTATTGGTTGCACTATTTTAAATGTTTTGATTACTATGATGATAAACTTTCAATTGTTTCCTGGCACATATGTGGACCATAAATTCATATGTCTAGATCTTCAAAGGAAACCGATAAAGTGATGTTATTACATGAGTGTCTCCAAGGAAATTATGATATGGTTTCTAAACTACAAATTGCATGCTCAATTGTGCAACCTACTTCTCAGTGCCAAAAGGTAATTTATGATGAATTTTTTGCTACATGAGATCATTCCTAGTAATAGAATAGAAATAAGTTGTCAATTTTTTGTTGACTAACATGTCTCTTTCCCGTCATGTGCTTAGGGGGATGTTTTTATCTTATGGGCATATTTGATACTAACTTGATCAAAACAACTTACCACCAATTGGCACTACAAAGATCCTACAAAGATTTTCCAGGTGAACAACTACTCTTTTTCCCTAGGGGTTGAGTTATTTTTTATTATTTTTTTATTTTTCAATAAAGATGAATTCAATGCACCTTATGTTTTTTGTAGTATGACAAATTATCACTAGTATTTCTTCACATGTAGTAGATCAAGTGATGATATTTCACGAGGAGTGTCTCCAAGGAAATTATGATATGGTTTCTAAACTACAAATTGCATGCTCAACTATGCAACCTACTTCTGATCAATGCCAAAAGGTGATCTATGATGAATTTTTTTGTATATGAAATCATGCATAGTAAAAGAATAGAAATAAGTTGTCAATTTTTTGTTCATTAACATGTCTCTTTCCTATCATGTGCTAAAGGGAATTTTTTTTCTTTCAGGCATATTTGGTACTAACTTTGACCGATTTTGGCCATGCTTGAGGTGGTTGCATAAGAAGGACCAGTTTTTCTTTTTCATCTCTTCCAGAAATTGTGGGATTGACCTTCTTTGGCTTTATTTACACCTGCGGGTTTCCTCAGTCTTCAAAGCTCGGGCTCCCTTCATCTTCAGAACATGGGCTTCCTTTACTTCAGACTTATGGGCTTCTTTAAGCTTCTGTGGGTATCTACAGGCCTTTGTAGGATTCTTCCAAGATCTATGGGCATCCTTCCAAGCCCTTGTGGGGTATTTAAGCCCCAGTGGGCTTAACCTAATTTTGGATCACAATAAGTTAATCCGAGCCCAGTGGTGCCTACGTCTTTTATCGATGGTATTTTTTATGATGTACCCCCCTACCTTATCATAGAAATCATCTCTCAGTGGTGCCTAGAATATCATTTAATTAATGTTTATACTATCCCTGTGGTGCTTACAATGTATTTTATCGATGTTATTTTTATAGATGTGCCCTCCTACCTTGTCATAGAATCCGCTCTAAAAGGTGCCACTTTAGCCTCTAATTATGTAGTTTATCCAATTATTATGAATTTGTGCATCCTAATGGGAAACCAGTTTTTGAGGCAATAATTAGGGTGCTTAGGGCCACTTTGCGTACTTTTGGGCACTTTTTAAATCATTATGCCTTATTTTTTAGAGTTAGTTAACACTTTTTGACCTCCCCCCTGAACTTCCCATTTATTATTTTCCCTTTTACTTCAATATGTTTTTTCCCATATCTTACTTTCCCGATATATTTCTTTTCTATAAATCACCTTTCCTGTGTTATACTTTATCCATTTCTTTGTCTTTAAAATATAGTATGTATTTTTTCACAAGCACTTATTGAAGATCCAAAACCGTGAAAAGGAAGGTGCCTTTCCACGTTTTTTTTTTTTGAAACCTCCAAGTTTCGTCTCAATATCGACGAACTTTCGTCGTGGGTATTTCAAAACCATTGAAACCCCGAGTGGCTTTCCATGAATACCATTGCTATAGCGATGAAGTTTCGTGGAAAAATTACCGTTCAACTTGCATATTTCGTCGATAGAGATTGGTTTTCAAAGGTTTTGCGTGGAATAAATTTATGTTCAAATTCCAGAATTCGTCGATAGAGAGACAAACATTCATCTAAAGTGTTCCACGGTTTTGCATGGAAACAAAAAATTTCCTAGCATTTTTTGGCCATATTTTTGTCGTTATAGGGATGACAACTTTGTCGATAGAGCGATGAAAAAATGTAGAAAATGAATTAAAAAAATCAATTTCAAGGCCACCGTATAGAAGACATGCAGCGACCAGTTTTCGTCTCTATATCGACGGCTTATAAAGTTCATTATTATATCCATGAAATAAGTGGCACGAAACATCGCGACCATTATTGTCGCAATTGAGACGACAAAACATGGAAATAGCAACGAAAAACCGTCGCAATTTTGATATTATGTATTAGTGGTCGTGTGAGAATTTCTCCGTATTGGCATATAATTTGTGTCATCGCAAGGTGATTAGGATGTATTGGATGTGATTCAAATTTTCTACCCAAGTTTTATTGAATATGAGGATACCATCCAAATAAACAACCAGAAAATAATTTGTGAATGGCCACAATATATCATCCATCATCATCATGAATATTGTTGTAGAGTTAGTCAATCCAAAATGCATGTGCAACCACTTGAAAAATACTTCTTTAGACTTGAAGGTTGTCTTCCAAACATCATTTTTATCAATGGGTACTTGGGGGTAGCTTCACTTAAGATCAATCTTAGTAAAAACTTGCCACCCTTAAGCTGATTAAAAAGATCATCAATTAAGGGGATTGGATGATAATTATTGATTATAATTTTGTCAAAATCCGTGTAATCAATACAAAGTCTTCACATCCCCTAATTGGATTTTAATTATTAACTATAATTTTGTTCAAATCTTTGTATTGTAATTAATACAGTCTCAATGTCTCAACCTTCTTCTACACCAGCACAATTGGGATCCTGCAATATCATCTTAGGCCAATGTGTCCCTTTTGTATGAGAACCTAATCCAAATTTTGATTTCTTCATTCTCAATAAAAGAATTAATAAATGCTTGATCTAGCAATGTAAATGTGCCCCTTCAAGCAAAGAAAATATATCTATTTATTATTCCACTATATTCTCTACCTAATCATGACGTGCAAGGGACCCATTGCAAAGTTTGTGGTAGTGACAGTGATGTTGTATTCATCTTCAGACCAAATCATGAATATTTAAAAATTTTATATCTAAGAGACTACCTTCCAAATATGTCAAAGTAACGTTGATGCTACAGGTCCTATACTCATAAATAACATGATGTTTCCACATATAGGTTTGTCCTAAAATAACATCATAAAATTCAAAGAAGGGAGCATCCCATGGTACCTCATGTGTGATGGGATTCATGTCGCGGGGCGAGTGACATTGTTCACTAATGTAGATGTCTCATCCCCGACTTAACTAATTGATGGTGTATGGTTAGGGGTGTTCCAATTTTAGTAGTTTTAGTATCCTATTAACTTTGGTTGAGATAAATTTATTTTGGAAACTGTTGTCAACAATTAAATGTAGTGAAGTCACATTTCCCACATCGATGAATGGAAGAGGAACTCACCTTCCTTCAACTCCTCTAGATATTCTAATTGGATATTCATGGTTGCAATGGTAGAATTAGGTTATGCATTAATGATTGCTTCCCATTATCTAGTTCTAATTCAAATTCTGAGACCAATTCTAAGTTTAAGGATTTCATCTTAGCCAACAATGATTCTTTTGAGAAACATGCATCGGTATTGCACCAGGGGATTTTATGGGTCCCAATCCATTTTTTGGAATCCTTCTTTGAATTCTTGTTATCCTTATTTTTCATACTTGTCATCCTAAGGTTGGTTATGCTTCATATATACTTTGTTTTATTATTTGGGACCACCTTTACCATGCCTTTGTTGCAATGGATTCACAAACCCAAACTCTTATTTATTATTTTGCTTAAAGTTTTGCTCAATTTAACATTATATTGACAAGAAAATCCCAATGAGGATATGTGTAAGAAATCCATTTCTATTTGATTTTACATGTGTAGGTCATTGTGTTACTTTAGGACCAACTTCCACTCTAATTCTATAATAGTTAGCTTTGAGTGAAATTTATGAAATATACTAGTGAAATCCAACACCACCTAGTGTCTCTCTTGGTGCAGAGTTGTTTGTTTCATATACTAGTGGCCTTAGTTTCTGGCATGATATAATTCCTCCTCAAGGCAATAAATATTATCCGACCAAGTGGTTTCTATCCTATATATTGTAGACTCATCTCAAGCAAGTCTCTCCTATTAATTGTCCCACCAATCTTTGACATAGGAAAGAGACCTGAGGAGTGCAAAAATTATATTTTCATTGTTAAGAAAAATTTAAACATAGTAATAAACTTCTAATAGATTTGACGATTTATCCAAAGTGTATGCATATATTTTCCCTTTAAATAAAGGAATGTAAATTAGTTTTTATCAAAGTTGTCTCTATAAAAGCAAACAATTACTTCTATATTATTTCATCAACACCGTGGGTGCATTTAATTTTAGGAATAATGGTAAATCACAAGTTTTTATACATACTTCTAAGTTGAGAATATAGTCCCAAATATTCAACGAATAAGTATCAAAATATATACTCACATATAAAAACAATTAATTGCTACAAACATCATAAATATTCCTTCAAATTAAACATAAATGAATGGGAGACTAAACTATGCATTCACAATGATTAATAAAGAAATAATTCCAAATTGCATTGATCATTTGGAAGCACAATATTTATCATATCACCTAAAACATTGAAGATGAAGCTGCAACATTTCAGTATTATAACCACTTCTAGAGATTACATTGGACACTGTATTTCACCATATTCATACAATAATGTACACAAAAAATTAAGATAAAAGGGTTTCTCACCACCACTACCCCTTTCAAATTTAGAAAAAAATCTTATATCGTTTCTATACGCGGTGCAACTGGATTAGGTAAATAACAAAATTATAATTTTCTATCTATTTTGGAAGCCCAGAAGGTGATTTTGTGAGGGACAATTCATACCTTGGAGCATAGAGTTTAGTCCTTTGATGCCATCCAATGGAGATCCTACCATTCAGACATTTTGAATCTATCCCATCTAACTAAATATCGAGTGTTCAAACTTAATTTATTGACTTCTAAGCATGATAATGGCGTTTCTTCTAGGCTAGAAATGGTTCAAACTTCATATTTCGAGGTAGCATAACATAGAGCTTAGATATTGCACTTGTTAAGTTTTATGAGGTAGGAAAATGGAGGTAAGATATGATAGAAGGATTCCATTGAAAGTAGGAGATTTGGGTTGGATGGATGTTTCTCAAACCTTTGAGGATGCATGTGTGCCATTTTCTCATTTTTCTTCCTGACAATATTTCTCAAGACTTAAATAAATCCTATACTGATAAGTAATAAGCTATGTGCTTGAAATATATATTCTATCCTATACTATTTCGAGGAGGACATCAGTTTCAAAGAGGACATTTAGTCTCTAATACTCGTTTCCTACCAACATCCTTGTAAGATCCTATAGGTATACCTAGATTTGAAGTACAATCTTTGCTGGAAATTCTAGTGTAAAATAACTAGTTTCAAACAGCTCACCAAACATCATATGTTACCCACCAACATAAATTATGAGACTTGTGTGGATCCTGCATGGAAACTTATATAGACCTACATGGAAGATATACACTATGCACACTTGCTAAAGAATAGTGTCTCTCTTCTCTAGTGGTGCACCCCTTCTGAAATGTGGTCTCTCTCACAATGGTATCTACTTGACCTACTAGTACTTGGAACCACTAGGGAAACTGCTAGATGCACCAAGTTCCTTATTAGTTGAGTGCATGGGAACACCTTGTGGTTAGACATGGCTTATCGAATTCATGTGCAGGATATACATTCCTTGACTAGCTTATTGATGGATGGATAGGATGTATCAGATGGATTTTAGGGTACCAATAAGCATGGCAATTCCAAAATTTAACCCATCCTATATTACCACTATGGAACCAAGAGAGGAGGATGGGGTTCCATCATTACCCTTATAGAAATTGTCTAGGTTCGAACCTTCTAGTTTGAATGAAATTTATGTGGGATATGACAAGACTTATAAGGCCTCCAAAGTTTACATTCAATCCCTACAGAATATATGTGTATTTCAAGATGTCAAATTTGATTAGGATGCAAGGTCCCCTAAGCCTTATGGGTCTCCAATAGACATTTACAAGATAAAGAATATTGCTGTCCCAAATATTGATCCATAGATTCCAAATAAATCAGATACGGATAGTCAAATTATAGGACAAGTACATATACTATTTTTCCTTATAGTTTAGTCAAAGGACCCAAATAGGTTACATAAAGATTACAAGAGGCACAAGAGCAAGTAGGAGAGCTCGAGTGTTTTTTTTTGGGGGGGTAGTCATCCTCTTAATAAGTTTCCTAATTATGTTGCAATGAAAACTTTATTGTTTAGAGCGTTCCAGTTATGAGGACGTAGGAGGTGATTTGCTAAAGTAAAGTTGTTATGGGAAGCCTGCGCTTATAAAGATATTCTTCAACTATATTGTACGACCACTTGGATGGAGATGGAAGTCCTTGATTTGTTTCAATTGTATGCTTGATCATGGCATCATAGGTGCACTAAAAATGACCACATCTAGTTAAATATGCCCACATTTAAGTTGCAGAATACATTTACATCAATTCTCCAAATTGTATATTGATTTGGAAAAATGTTCGCAACCTATTGAGAAAAGCAAATAAAGTGAAGCATCATTGTGATGTTTTCATTGATGCATACTTACCTTTTATGAATTTACTAGATGACTGTTTATACATTCATTATGTGGGAATGTCCTTACATGCCACATGCATATAGTCTTCATGTGTGGGTTCTTGCGTACTTATGCACGCATGTCCTTACATGTCATGGGAATTTCAATGATCTGCTGACATTTCAACATCTCCTGCGAGCATCTTTCCACCTCTATTTTAGGCATTTTTGGGTTCAGCAAGCATTTATCTATTACCCTGAGGGCATGTTTAACTAGCTGTAGGCATTTTATATTACTCTTGCATTCATAATGCAATACTTGTGGGAATTATGTCCATTAAGTGCGGGAATTAAATGTATTAAAAATCTTTCACTAGCTCACATTTATACCTAGAAGCAGGGTTGCTAGGGGTAGCAATATTGTTAGATAAAGGAAAGGAAATAAAATGAAGCAACATTGTGTTTTTGTCATTGATGCATGCTTACCTTTTATGAATTTACTAGATGTCTGTTGATACATTCATTATGCAGGAATTTCAAATAAAAGAAAACAAGAAAATGGCAATGCGAATGAGAGGAGGTAGAGAAGATAGATAGGAAGCAAACCTTTGGTAGAGGAAGAGGATCTACTAAGGAAAAGGGACAAATAGCTGGAAGAGAGAAATTTCCAACCTACAAGGATGAAGTTGGTGGTTATAACTAGCAATATGAAATAGGGAAAGGAGATGAACCTCTGTTGGAGCAGGGTCCCACAGCTACAGAAGAAGCTGCTAGTTTCGGCGGAAAGAAGACAGGGCAGAGCTATGACGCCGTAGCACGTTTCCAGCTGGAGAGCAGAGCCGGAAACCATGAATTTTGGGATAGAAAAGTAAAAAAGGCAAGGGTACCCAAGCGGCCGAGAGAAGAAAGCTCAACCACTGCATTGAAGGCAGCGGCGGAAGACAGGAGGGCTCAGCGACCCTCATAAAGAAGAAGGAGCAACGAGGCTCAAGCATTGAAGGAGAAGGACAGAAAGAGAAGCGGTGCATAGTACCCATGGTCAGTGCCAGGAAGCATGGAAGACTGCAGAGAGCTGTGGTGTGACGGGAAGCGGCTACCTCAAGGACAGAGAGGACCGACTGTCACTAATTAGGGTTTGGGTTACTGTTGGGACAGGCCCACAGTGTTGTAATGGCAAGACCTTCGGGCCGCCTATAAAAGCTTGCATTTTTTATTGTAAAGGGTTAGCTAATCAGTCAGTTAGTTAGTTAGTTGATTATTTTGTAGACTCAGGAATCAGTCAGACAGACTGCGTTGTAACGATCCAGACACCTAGCTTGTCTGTGAGTCAATTGAGTCTGTATGTAACCATCCACAGAGAGAACAGAGAGGGAAGGATATATTGAAAGAAAGGCAATATAGAGATAGAAATAGACCATAGATCTAGAAGAGATCTCGCGTTGCGCATGCGGTGCAACAGACTATGCTAACTTCCCTCAAGATATATAATAGAAGCACAGTTTGGTGGACGTAACTCCCATCCTGGGGGTGAACCACGTTAAATCTGCGTGTTATGTGTTGTATGAATGTGATTGTATTTGCTTATTGCTACTGGTTATTATGCATGTAATGTTAGTTGCAGTAAGTGAATGTATGTATTGTTCAGCTCATGATAATACAAGAAGATAGAGATAAATTGAAGTATTTTAGTAGGCTGTTTAAAGACTCCTTTACGTCTGTTTCTAATGACCAGTTAATCACAATATAACTTCTGAGAAGTAGAGTTTCGCATATTGGCACAGCCAACGCTAAGAGCGCAAAGTCGTAGTGGTAAGATATCGTAGAGAGGCGATATCGCACTAGCAGAGGAGCTGCGGTGCGCGATACTGCGAGCTGAGGGCTTGGCGTTGAGGAGAGGTTGGGTGTTTTGCAGTGCGCAGAGATGCGATAAGGTTGGAAATATTGTGAGTAAGTGGAAGTTGTGCGACGCGAGAGGAAATCGTGCGACTTGCGCAGGGTTAAGCATCGCACGGGTAAAAGTGCTGCGAGTAGAAGGGGATGTGCGATGCGCAGAGCTAGTTGATCTAGTGGTGCGCAGGAGTAAGAAAGGAGAAGTAGGATGCGCAGAACCTGGTCCAAGACACTTGAGTCTTGGACAACCCATTAGATTCACTTCGGGTGAGACTTCAGATCGCTTCACGGTCTGTCGCCGAAAGGGCCAATGAGTTTTGGGTGTTTTTGATTAATTATAGTAAACCCGGGTCTGCCCATGCAATCAACAAATGGTTCCGTTGCCGGTTTGAACGACTGGGAGTCAATGTTCTATTGGCATCCTACAAGAGAAGAGTTTCACCAGTGGCTAGATTCAGACTTAAGGGAGTTCACCAAGAAAGAGAATAGGAGTCCGAGACTAAGCACAGAGACCTGGCTAGAGAAGCATATCGCTTCAGACATACACGCTATATTTTTTGTAACCTACGGAAACGAGATTTTCGATTGGTTATCCAAGTTGACAGATAGGAACACATTCAAGAAGAAAAGAAACATCGTCTGGACACCGGAGCTGATTCAGACCGTACAGAACCTTGACAATCCGATTACGAGAGCAGTGGACTTCTGGCTTACCAGTGTGCTCGAAGGCTACGTTACAGAGTTTGCAGTTGACCAGAGAAAGAGCTTCAGCCCAGCCGAACAATACTTCTTCAGAGGATATCGCGGTAAGTACCTAAGATCTCTAAACGTGTCCCTTAAGATGCTGCTATACGAAAAAGGAACAATGGATCTAGTCTCAGATGAATAAGTAAAGCTAGTAATGTCACAAGAGTTTGAAAGTGATTTTGATGACATTGGACGAACACGTAGTGGAAAGAAGTATAAAGTAGATTTTAGTTCTCCTATATTTGAAGACAGTTCAAACAGTATTAGACAACAGAGCCCTAGCACCACCGAAGAACCAGAGGGGGGTATCCCTTACCACCCCTATACTCCATAGAAGCAGACAGGGACTCAGAATAATCCCGTAGGTACTCCATATAGTAGTTCACATTCAGTACCTACTCCCGTTACAACACCTTCACCTACACCGCTGAGTGGTAGTACTCCAGTCAGTCAGAACCCACCACAGAGAAATAGAATGGGAGACGACATGAAGCTACCTATTTTTAAAGGTACAGGAGCAGAAGACCCTGAACAGCATTGGTTCCTATGCGAAGCTATGTGGACCATTAAAGCAATCAACGATGATAACCTTAAACTTGTACAGTTGGTTACCACACACAGAGACAGAGCCTTGACATGGTACATAAAGTATACTACATTACCCAAGACGCTCACCCAGGTCAAGAATGCCATGATCAAAGAGTTCAAGAAACCTAAGTCTGAGTCCCAGTGCATTACAGAGCTTAAGGATATTAAACAGTTACCATCAGAGTCAGTATGGGACTTTGACCAGAAATTCAAAGCTCTTATAGACCAAGTCAGTTTTGAGTTTGCGCCGGAGCAGCATAAAGAATGGTTTATTGCAGCACTGCTCCCTCATATCAGAATGCCACTAATGAAATAGAAACTCACTACTCAAGATGAAGCGCTGGAGATGGAAATGAAGCTAGAGGCTTCGCCTTTAGCAGAAACCAGTACGGGCATAACAACCCTACAGAACCAGTTGGCCAACCTCACATTACAGATACACGAACTTAAAAAAGGGAAAGAGGTTATGCAAGACATATGGTGCATAAAGTGCAGAGAACAGGGCCAAAGTAAAGACAACTGTCCAGTCTTTACCGAATATTTAGCATCAGGGGCTCCTAACCCCTTACCATGAACACAAGGGCCATGGTGTGAAATATGTAGAACACAAGGACACCCGCCTCAGTAATGCCCTTTACTTCAAAAGTATGTGCAGACACCTAAAAACCTATATTGTATCTTCTGTAAATCCGTCGGGCATGATCCACAAGATTGTCGAGCTTATGATCTCCTGTCAGAAAGAACACAAGATGTGTACAGAGTCCAAGCAGACACACAGGGTCCAGCAACAGGACCACAGCCGGCTCAGACGTATGGAGGCCGTGGAGGAGGATTCAGAGGATGAGGCCGTGGAGGAGGCTTCGCACGAGGAGGAGGTTTTGGCCAAGGTCGTGGACTAGTCACTTGTTATAATTGTGGCATTGTAGGACACTATGCTAGGGACTGCCAGAACGCCACTACTACTTGTAACTACTGCAAGTCTTATGATCATACTATCGAAGAGTGTCCTATCTTGATAGCTAAGATCAGAGACCCTAAACCAGCCGCACACCAGAACATCCAGCTTATTTTTTCTGAACCTAAGGAACTAGAACCAGCAGTTAACATTGTGACTCGGAGCGGTGCTTCCACCAGTGGCACATCGCAGGAGACCGAACAGAACACAAGTCAGGGGTGGGTGTGCAGAGCTCCTACTAAAGCAACCGCACTCGACCTACAGAAGAATAAGGAGACCTTTCATGAAGCTAAGGCTTCCTTTGATGCACCTACACTAGCAGGACCACAGGTACCACCGTCTAGGGGCGTACCGCAGCAAGTACCTTGTAGCGATAGCCCTGAGCAGGCACAGCAGGCTACCACATCTGGAAGAGGTGACGAGGATGAATCAACAGGAAGTGTACAAGCCTTCCTGCATAGCTTCTTAAAACTCCTGAGAAATGATAAAGCTGTTGGTGAGCTACAGTGTATGATAGATCAGTGTCAGCAACCCTCTCTCTCGGGCAGTGCACACTGCGGTGTCCATAATATTACAAGACATGCAAGGACAGGAAGAGAGATGAAATTCACAGCCCAGATCGGTGAGTTTGAAATGGATGAGGTTGTTTTAGACCTGGGATCAGAGGTGAATGTTCTAACCAAGCAAACATGGGAACAGATGGGTAGTCCTCAGTTAGCCCTATCACCTATCCACCTGAGACTAGCTAATCAGCAGCGAGTATCACCATTGGGTCAACTATCGCAGGTGCCAGTTGATATTGACAGAGTTCGTACTTTTGTGGACTTCGAGGTTATAGAAATCATTGGTGATAGTCGACCATATCCAGCACTACTGAGTATTGATTGGGCAATTGGCAGCAAAGCTGTCATTGATCTAAAGAAAAGACAAATGACCTTTGAGGATGCGCAGATCTGGGTCATCGCACCGCTGGATCCTTACCAAGGACCTAGATATATCGAACCTATTTGAGCAGAGGAAGAGGAACATAATATGGAGAGTCTCTACCAGATGACAGCAAACCAGAATGACTATATCAATCCCACTGCAGAAGGGCATATTAGCTGGCGATGCGACATCTCATGCGCATCGGATTCAGATGTTGGTCTAGAAAACTGGCAGAACAGACTTTACGAAGTCTCATCGCGCAGATGTGCGTTTATAAGTAAATCACTGCGATGGATTGGTGCCGAGATCACTGAGACTCCATCATATCATGGTCTGACAGACATCCAAGATTTTCTTGAACAATTTGAGCAACAAATTCCTCCTGAGCAGAGGATCGCAGCTATGGACCTTGCAGTTCGAGCCACACCTGCAAGATGGTGGTATGCGCATAAAGAACATATCGCATCATGGCATAATATCAAAAGACTGATGGCGATCAGATTTTCTGACGACAGAAGGTATGCTCAGCACAAGTACATAGGAGAAACTGACCCCAGGGTACACATTCAGATATGTGAACAGAACTGGTCAGACATTCCAGAGTATGAATGGGTTCACAGATTCATTCACACATTGGACACAGTTCCAAGGAATTGGTATACAGAGACCGAGCTGCGCAAAGGAACAACCACATGGCCGCTTATGACAGACAGCTTCCTACTCACCTTTGCATTTGAGTCAGAACATCCAAGTGTTGCTCAGGCCCTAGATATCATCAAGACAAAGATTTTTGGGGATCACACCATCTCAGTACCAGTCCAACCTGAGTGGACTATCCAGCTAGAAGAGGCGTTGGAATGCTACAATTTTACATCAGAATCAGAGGAAGCGGATGAGGATCCTTGCAATACCAACATTCCAGAATCAGAAGGCACTCACGAAGTGGAGGGACCATAGCTAGAGATTCCAGCGATCACCGAGCCCATCAAGATTAAAAAGATCAATATTGGCACAGACGAAGAACCTAAGTTTGCCTCTATTGGAGACTACTGGAATGATGAAACAGTTGGACAGATTGCATATCTGCTACATGATTATCAAGACCTATTTCCCACCAAGTTCACAGAGATGAAGGGAATAGTTGGAGACTTGGGAGTCATGAGGATACCATTAAAGGAGGATGCTAGACCAGTTAAGCAACGTCCATACAGATTGAATCCGCGCTACAAAGAAAAAGTAAAGGACGAAATTGATAAAATGCTAACAGCAGGCATCATTGAACCAGTAGAGGAAAGCGAATGGGTTATCCCTATGGTAGTGCAAGAGAAGAAAACAAAAGGGGACATCAGGATTTGTGTTGATCTGCGAAAACTCAATGATGCATCACTTCATGATCCATTTCCAACACCGTTCACTGATGAAGTATTAGACAACGTGGGAGGAAAAGAGGTCTACTCCTTCACTGACGGGTTTTCAGGCTACCACCAAATCAGAATACACCCAGAAGATCGATCGAAGACCACATTTGCAACAGAATGGGGCTCATTCCAGTATACGGTAATGCCCTTTGGTCTTAAGAATGCACCAGCTATATTTTCTAGAGTAGTAGTTGCTGTATTTAAAGAATACATTCATAAATTCTTGGAAGTATATTTTGATGATTGGACTGTATTTGGGTTAATCAATAAGCACATAGGCGATCTAAGACTGATGTTAGAAAAATGTAGGCAGTACCAGATCTCTCTAAACTTGAAAAAATGTATATTCTGTGCACCATTTGGTATCTTGTTGGGTCACATTGTTTGCAGACAAGGCTTGATGGTAGACCCCGCCAAGATCTCTATCATTGTAAACCTTCCAGCACCTAATTCAGTCAAGCAACTGAGGACAGTACTTGGTCATACCGGGTACTACAGAAAGTTCATCAAGGGCTACGCAAAGATTACAGCGCCGATGGAAAAATTGCTCAAGAAGGATGTAAAATTCCTATGGAACGAGGAATGCCAGCAGAGTCTAGACATACTTAAGGAGAAGATGGTTACAGCACCCATCCTAGTATTTCCGGACTGGACTAAGCCTTTCCATGTACATCTGGATGCATCCGGCATCGCATTAGGAGTCGTCTTGACCCAGCCAAGAGAAGGAGATCTTGACCATCCTATCGCTTACTCCAGTAGAAAGCTATCAACAGCGGAAAAGAACTACACCACAACAAAAAGGGAGGGCTTAGCTATGGTATATGCGCTGCAGAATTTTAGGCACTATCTATTGGGCGCCTCGTTTAAAATGTTTACTGATCATTCCGCATTGAAGTACCTAGTCAATAAACCAGTGTTAGGGGGGAGAATCTGCAGATGGTTACTCCTCTTCCAGGAATATGATTTTGAAATCATTGTGAAATCAGGAAGACTGAATGCAGGACCAGATCATCTATCGCGGTTAGACTCGGGAGAAGAGCCCAGTAACCTAGAAGACAATCTTCCAAATGCGCCGTTGTTTTCCATACAGATTGCAGATGAGTACTATGCCGACATCATTCAATTCCTCACCACAGGAGTAGCACTTGATGACTTTACTAAGCAGCAAAAGAAGCAGTTGGTTGTTAAGGCAGCAGACTTCACCCTCATTGCAGGATGTCTATACAAGTTAGGTCTAGATGAAGTTCTACGCAGATGCGTGATGCCACACGAGAAAGACACTATTATCAAAGAGGCTCATTCAGGAACTGCAGGAGGACATTTCACAGGAAAACCGACTGCGCAGAAAATTATAGAGGCAGGCTTGTGGTGGCCTACACTGCATAAAGACATGAAGGACTTCTGCAGATGCTGCGATATCTGCCAAAGGGTAGGAAAACCCTCGCGACGCGATGAAATGCCACTGCGACCGCAGGTCACGCTGCGCGCATTCGACAAATGGGCTATCGATTTTGTGGGTCCAATCAACCCACCCGGGAAGCGCACTGGTGCGAGATACATTATCACTGGAACAGAATACCTCACCAGATGGGCAGAGGCCAAGGAATTAAGAAATTGTGATGCTGCTACAGCTGCGCAGTTCCTTTTTGAAAACATCATCAGCAGGTTTGGATGCCCAGTAATTTTGATGAGTGACCAAGGTACACATTTCTTAAACAACACTATTGAGGCATTAACAGAAGAATTCCAGATCCAGCACCATAAGAGCACTCCCTACCATCCGCAGGCTAATGGTACAGTGGAGGCCTTCAATAAGATTTTAGAAAATGCTCTCACTAAGATCTGTAATAGCCAGAGGAATGACTAGGACCTCAGAGTTAACGCTGTCTTATGGGCATACAGAACCACATGCAAGAAACTTACGAGACACACACCGTTCAGCTTAGTATATGGACAAGAGGCTGTTATTCCTATGGAGTATATTCTTCCCAGCTTAAGAATCGTTCAGATTACCGAGATGACTGATACAGACACAGTCGAAGCAAGGCTAGCATAGCTTCTCGCCTTAGAAGAAGACAAGTTCATCGCCGGATTCCATCAGAAAGTGCAGAAGGCCTGAGAAAAAGCCTGGCATGACAGGAACATTAAGAATAAGACTTTCCAGATCGGAGACCTGGTGCTCCTCTATGACAGCAAATTCATCAAGTTCCCAGGGAAGTTTAAGACGCATTGGCTGGGGCCATATCGGATACAAAAAGTCACAGAAGGAGGTGCTGTTCAGCTCAGCCAGCTGAATGGGGAGCTCTTGCCCACATGGATCAATGGCAGTAGGCTGAAGCTCTATAGTGATAGCCACCTCACCTCTCAGCCCTAACTTAAACCAGCTGCGACGTGCAGATGTCCAGTGTAGTTGAAAGGAGGCATCGCACCGGGAATGAGTCTACAAAAAAAAATTATTTTTTTAACACTATTTGTTTGCACAGGTGATGCGGAGTTGCATCGCAGCAGTAAGACGTTTCCGCCTGCCACGTACCCAGTTTGCAACCGACAGTGGGCTAGTCAAGTCACTATCTGACAGGTAGTTAATGAAGAAATGACCGGTATCCCCTACCGTATATTTGGTAGCAGTTTAATAAATTTTTCCAGATTTGGTAAATCCCCGACGACACCGGTGCCGAGATATGCACGCTAGGAGGGACACGTGAGCAGATCTCAGCAATTATGACAGATCAGAATGACGGGTAGGGTCTTGTCCAGGTAATTATGATGACCAACGGGTGTGACCCGGGATAACCGTTGCGTCCGGTAGTATGCCTTCGGCATAAAAACAGACATCCTTCAGGAAGGAAGGGTACAGTTGCCAAATCTTGAGAGCCATGCAAGCCAGTGCTAAGTATCCCCTGAGCAGAGCCAATTAAGTTGCAGAGTACAGTGACTTCCAGAGTTCGAAGCCACTGCATGCCCAGAGTATTGAGCCAAGCGGATTCTGACTAAAAGCGAACCTCTAGAAGGCATGTTGAGACGTTTTGACCCTGGTCCTGGTGACCGTAGATCCGCCATGGCGACGTCACCCAGGGTTGTGAATTTAAGTACAGCACAAGCTAGACAGTCGCTAAGGATGAAGAGTCACGCGCCAGAAGTAGAATTTGTCACTAAAGTCTCTGCTAAGGAGAAGAAGAACGCCGAGCCCACCACTGAAGATAAGAAAGCAGAGCAGAAGACTGATGAGAAGAAATCTCCCGCTAGAAGGAAGGTAAAAATGAGAAAAAGAAAGCAACGGGAGAAGGTCACTGACCTATCTGATCAGCTAAGAAAAGCACGAAACATGGCGAAGGTACTGAAACAGAAACCTGAGGGTCAACGGCAACGTGTGGACCTGGACCACTTCGAAGAGAAGAGAAGTGGAAGAAGACTGCAAACCCAGTGGAGGGGAGACTTCCAGAACGAGGACAAAGGCTTGTTCTCAGAGCGGAGTTCCTGGGTTGCTTCTTCTCCGTCCACGAGGCTCTAGATGGAAGAAAAGGTTTGAGGAGGCTGGAAGATATAGATTTTCCTTGTGATAAAAGTTCTAACCCAGATAAAAACGCAAGGATATCTGTGGAACACTTCTCAAACACTAGAGCGCTCATAAAGTAGAAATAACGAAGAGAGCGACACCGGGACTATGGGCAGAAAGGATAAGAGATCCCAGCGGACTAAGTTACCGAAACTATAGAAAGAACGTGTCGAGGTAATACAGAATGAAGTTGAAAGACTTCGGCAGAAGTTGCAGAAGACTTCGCAGGAGGCGCAGGATAAGTTGCAGCAGGAGAAGCCTGTTGCAGGTGGCTCGAGGACGAGCCACAAGTAAGTGTTAGGGGACTGTTGGAGCAAGGTCCCGCAGCTACAGAAGAAGCTGCTAGTTTTGGCGGAAAGAGATAAGTTTTGGCAGAAAGATAAAGCATTGGCAGAAAGAAGACAAGGCAAAGCTATGACGCCGTAGCACATTTCCAGCTGGAGAGCAGAGCCGAAAACCATGAATTTTGGGATAGAAAAGTCAAGAAGGAAACGGTACCCGAGCGGCCAAGAGAAGAAAGCTCAACCACTGCATTGAAGGCAGCGGCGGAAGACAGGAGGGCTCAGCGACCCTCATAAAGAAGAAGGAGCAACGAGGCTCAAGCATTGAAGGCGAAGGACAGAAAGAGAAGCGGTGCATAGTACCCATGGTCAGTGCCGGGAAGCATGGAAGACTGCAGAGAGCTGTGGTGTGACGGGAAGCGGCTACCTCAAGGACAGAGAGGACCGACTATCACTAATTAGGGTTTGGGTTACTGTTGGGACAGGCCCACATTGTTGTAATGGCGAGACCTTCGGGCCACCTATAAAATCTTGCATTTTGTATTGTAAAGGGTTAGCTAATCAGTCAGTTAGTTAGTTGGTCAGTTGATTATTTTGTAGACTCAGGAATCAGTCAGACAGACTGCGTTGTAACGATCCAGACACCTAGCTTGTCTGTGAGTCAGTTGAGTCTGTATGTAACCATCCACAGAGAGAATAGAGAGGGAAGGATATATTGAAAGAAAGGCAATATAGAGATAGAAATAGACCAGAGATCTAGAAGAGATCTCGTGCTGCGCATGCGGTGCAACAGACTATGCTAACTTCCTTCAAGATATATAATAGAAGCACAGTTTGGTGGACGTAACTCCCATCCTGGGGGTGAACCACGTTAAATCTGCGTGTTATGTGTTGTATGAATGTGATTGTATTTGCTTATTGTTACTGGTTATTATGCATGTAATGTTAGTTGCAGTAAGCGAATGTGTGTATTGTTCAGCTCATGATAATACAAGAAGATAGAGATAAGTTGAAGTATTTTAGTAGGCTGTTTAAAGACTCCTTTACATCTGTTTCTAATGACCAGTTAATCACAATATAACTTCTGAGAAGTAGAGTTTCGCACATCGGCACAGTCAACGCTAAGAGCGCAAAGTCGTAGTGGTAAGATATCGCAGAGAGGCGATATCGCACCGGCAGAGGAGCTGCGGTGCGCGATACTGCGAGCTGAGGGCTTAGCGTTGAGGAGAAATTGGGTGTTCCGCGGTGCGCAGAGATGCGATAAGGTTGGAAATATTGTGAGTAAGTGGAAGTTGTGCGACTTGCGCAGGGTTAAGCATCGCACGGGTAAAAGTGCTGCGAGTAGAAGGGGATGTGCGATGCGCAGAGCTAGTTGATCTAGTGGCGCGCAGGAGTAAGAAAGGAGAAGTAGGATGCGCAGAACCTGGTCCAAGAGTCTTGGCCAACCCATTATATTCACTTCGGGTGAGACTTCAGATCACTTCGCGGTCTATCGCCGAAAGGGCCAATGAGTTTTGGGTGTTGTTGATTAATTATAGTAAACCCGGGTCTGCCCATGCAATCAACAACCTCAAGCTAGAATATTCTACCATAGAGGTAGAGGTATATGCAGAGAGTCAGTCTACCAGTGTTACATATGTAACAAGCTAGGCCATCAGTCCTATGAATTCCCTAACAATGAAAATGTAGGACAAAGAGGAAACTATGTTGCACAAGGAAAGCAAGAAGAGGAACAAGCTCCTATGGTAGAAAATGCACCTGAGGTTGGGAAGGCTCATCTTATGAAAAAGGTGCTATTGAAACTAGAGAAGGAGGTGGTATAGTCTTTACAAAGGAAGGCCTTATTTCGAACTACATGCAAAGTTCAAGGGAAATTTTGCAAAGTAGCTATTGATAGTGGAAGCACTAACAATTTGGTGTCCACTGAAATAGTGGAAAAGATGAAGCTAGGAAATTCAAGCATCTAGCACCTTACAGGGTGTCATGGCTGCATAAGGGACACCAATTGCTGGTTACATAACAAAGTGAAGTGAAATCCAAATAGGAATATACCAAGACAAGGTGAATTATGATATCATACCTATGGATGTGTGCCATGTTCTGCTAGGCAGACCTTGGAAATTTGATAGGAAAGTTGTGTAGATGGGAGCAGAAGCTACAGAGTGCTGAGGAATCTATTATCCTAGGTGATCTGTACATATGCCTGAGATCCAGGATTCCCAACGAAAATTCAGCTATTATGAGGCAAGTTTTGCAGAAACACTCATGAGTGAAGCCCAGGTTGCATGAACAACATTTGACTGCCTGTGAATTTGGGGGTTTTTCTTCATATTTCATCAATGAAACTAAAATAGTGAAACCTAAAGTAACCATAGTGGAACTAGAAACATAGTAAACAAAATCCATTCAATGAATATCCATGGGAACATTGATGGGTCATGTTAAGTGTAACATCCCATTTTGTATGGATGTCCTATGCATGTGGATGTTAATGGGTGTTCTCGCCATGATGGTGATAATCCAACATCAAATAAGCAATGTCAGGAACACATAATCAAGCTACGAAAGTTATGGAATTTATCATACTCATGGAGCAGTAAGAAGGGGAAAGAATCATCTATGGGTTTTTTGTAGCATGTTTGGCCATCAAAAATTGATTCTAGGAATTTCAAATAGTCATTAAGAAGTATGTTGGGTAGGCTCTCTTTGAAGAAACAACACTAAGAACTAATTCCTAGAAATGAACATTCACATAGAAAGAATTGGAAACAAAATTAAAATTCAATCTGAGCACATATAATTGTCCTAGGTTGTTCAGGGCACTTTTTCAGATCATTCCAACTGTAAGCATGCCTTTGAGAATCATAAGCAAGCCAAAGAAAATTATGAGATCATCATCTACAAGTATAGTAAAGGTTTTTGCAGGGGTGAAGCATCCCTATTCTAGGGAATCATTTTGAAACAAACAACAATACACATGTGCGTTGAATGTGTCAAATATCTTGGATGAGATATTTTATAGTGCTTTCTTAGAGTATCTCAAAGCACAGTGGATGCCTGAAAATAGAGATTTGGGGCAATTTGAACAGAAGTAAAAGTATTTTTGGGTGTGTTCTAAACAATTTTATCATCAAAACAATAATTCATACCTTTGAATAATGGATATTAAGGGAATTTGATAAAAATATTGTTTAGATTGTCAGCAACCATTTATACATTTGTATCAACTGGCTTTCCTTTCAGCAGATTTCATATCAAATTAATATGTCCATGGAATTAACAATGGAATGGAGAGTTTGAAACCTCTAAAATACCATCTTGGCGGTCCTCACTTTAGGAACATGTTTCTTCATCAAGTAGCATGTTGGTCTCTTTGTAGAAGTAGGTATAGGCACTGAAAATCCCTAAAGAATCAATTATAGGAATTCCATTTGATCTAACAACAACAATAAGATAATATATATATTCTTGATGAAATATTGCTAAATAGGACTACCTTCCAGGAAAGGCATGACCTATAGCAATTGGGCATAGTTCCTCATTATAAATACATTGATAAAATGTAAGAAGATCAGGAGAAAAACATGTGTTAATATTTTGAAGGGAGTGATCTATCCTAGCACGGGACTGGGGCCTGAATGTAAATAATTATAAACTTTAGGTATGACCTATGAATAAACTCGACCTGAATTAATTATTATGTGGATGGGTATAAATATTAGCTTAAAAGTTCTTATTGAAGGTCAATTTGTAGCGCACCTATTCTATTTTTTCAGCCTTTTATAGGTTTAATCCAAGGAGGAGCATCTATATATGCTTATTGCAACATGTTCAAACTAACAAAATAGTCATATTGTACATTTGATTATGGTAGATTTACAGACATATTGAGGAAGAATTTAATTTCTATATCTTACTTCATTATGATTTACTCCTGGAACTAAGAAGGAAATGTTCATGTTGTGGCACCACTCCCACCCCCACCCCACCTTATCTGCCAACTATTTACATGTTGTTCTTATCCATATGTGCTTATCCACCCAATTAATTTCCGAATATATTTGGAATATGGATATTAATGTGAATTCTTTTTCTTTGTAACCCACTCCATTGTCCTTATGCCTTTATTATTAAGATTAATAAATTAAACCAAAACTTTGGAGCCCACATTGACAGACAATTTATTCATCTCCTCTTCCCATGGGGTGATCTTATAGAGAATAGGTGTGGATTCGACTTAGCAAGAACACTTTAAAAAAATGCCTTGCAGTTTATAAGCAGCAGCAGCCTAAATTAAATTAGAAGCATGTGAAGTGGGTTGAGTTCTTGCAATATTTCACTTTCGTTATCAAGCATGTAAGTGGAAATGCTAACCGAGTGGCAGATGCCTTAAGTAGGAAAAGCTCAATGGTGCAAGAGATTTAAGCTCAAGTATTAGGATTTGATTTTCTTCAAGATTTGCATAAGTCTGATATAGACTTTAACGAAGCTTATGGGATAAGTTTAAATACTACCCAAATAGATAGAGGACCTTGGAATGACTACATATTGCAATATGGATTGTTATTCAAGGACATCAGACTATGCATTCTACAGTGCTCTAAGAGGGAGAATTTGATTCAAGAGAAACACAATGGAGGATTGGCTAGACATTTTTGGCATAGAAAAGACAATTGGACAGTTGATTCACTTCTACTTTTGGCCTAGGATGAGATCAGAAGTAGAGAAGTTTGTGAAAATCTATAGGATTTGTCAGCATGCTAAGGGGAGGAGCCAAAACACATGGTTATACACTCCTTTACTTTTTCCAAGAAGGCCTTGGGATTCCGTAAGTATGGATTTTATTCTGGGTTTACCAAAGACACAAAGCGGTAATGATTCCATCTTTGTAGTTGTAGATAGGTTTAGCAACATGGCACATTTCATACCATACTATAAGACTAGTGATGCAACACATATAGAAATTTGTTCTTTAATGAAATTGTTAGGTTGCATGGGTTACCAAAGAGTATAGTTTCAGATAGGGACACTAAGTTTACTGGACCTTTTTGGAGGACTCTATCAAAAAATATGGGAACTAAACTGAACTTTAGCTCAGCCTATCATCCTCAGGAAGATGGCTAAACTAAGGTAGTGAATAGAAGTCTAGGTAATATCTTGAGAATCCTAACTAGTGAGCATCCAAGACAGTGGGATCATGTGCTAGATCAAGCTGAGTTTGCATACAATAATTCACCCAATCGAAGCACGGGACTAAATCCTTTCCAAATTATGTATGGAATGCATCATAGGGGTGTGTATGAGCTAAGAGACTTAGGGTAATTTGAAGGAATGAGTCCCAAAGGTGAAGAATTTTCTACAACCATCACCAAGCTACACGAACAGGTCAAGCAACAATTACAAGCGAACAATCAAAAGTATAAGTATAGAGTGGATTTGAGGAGAAAAGAGGTCAACTATGAGGTAGGCGATCTAGTCTTAGCTTACCTAAGGAAGGAAAGATTCTGAAAAGGTGAATATCACAAGTTGAAATTAAAAAAAATAGGACCCTGCAAAATTCTTAGGAAGTTTTCAGCTAATGCATATGAATTGTAGCTACCACTTGGGATTGGTATATCTCCTATATTTAACATATCTGACTTATATCCTTATGAAAAGGATGGAATAGAACAAGTTACAATTAATCTAGAACCAGGTATGAATAAGGAGGTGAAGTGAGAAAAGAATATGCCAATGGAAAAGCCTTTGGAGGCTAAAAATATCTTAGACGTGAGATTAACTAAGAAGACTAGAGGCATAGAATACCTAGATTACTTGGTCAAGTGGAAAGAGCACCCTGAAGAAGATTCTACTTGGATGAATTTAGAAAATATTGAGAAGAAGGGTTACTCCATTGAAGAACTTATGAATAGGGATTCATAAGCATTTTAACCCTGGGAACCTGATGCAGGGGCATATTTACAGCTAGAAAATGAAAAAAAGAAACATTCAAATCATTTATGGTTTACTACAGGAGTTGGTTCCTGAAATGTAGATTGTAGGTTAGATTAAATTGGATTTCAGTTATTTGTTTTAAATGTTTGAGACATAATCACAAATAGGCTATTCTTAGTTGTTTGTTACCCTCATTCGAGGAAGAGATCTATGCTCTGTCTATTTAGGATTCTAAATTCAATGATTAGAGGTTAAAATACATTGTGCAGACATTGTGGACTAAATTTTCTTTGTGAATCAATAGAAACCAAAAAAATTGCAAAATGGTTGTATTTTTTTTTTTTTTTGAGTGTGTATTCTCCATTTATGGAAGGTAAATGAATCTGTTACATTATTCAGATTTCATTAAAATACTCAGTATTCAGTTTGAATGTCTTATACTGCGTGAACAGTCCATTATCAACCTATAGTGGTTATGTCAGTGGAGTTGAATACGTTATTGTTGGCCATCCACGCCAGCATCAGATAGCTCATAGAAACTTAGAATAGCTCGAGAAGCTTAGATAGCTTGGAGGCTTCTAGAGCTTGAGAGAGAGGTAGCATATTGATCTAGGGAAAAGCTCGAAAATACTTGTTCTTTGAGCATAAGCGAAAATGTATGGGTTTGTACTATTTTAAGATCAATTTTATTTCAGGTTCAAGCTATGGAAGTTAGTTGAATGGTACAAGTGAACAAAGCAATTATTGTATTGATTTTGTGTTTACATTGAGTCAAATTATTTCATGAATTCATAGCATTGTAATCTATCTATAATCTACAAGGGTTAGATTTCATTCAGGTGTTTCAAATTGTAACCTATAATGATATAGTTCATGATTATTTCAATCAAAGCACAAACAATAAAATGTGGTTCGACAATTATTGTGCAAGATCAGTTTGAATCGATGGTTTTTGTTTATCAAGAAACTGATCAACGATGACAAAAGAGCTTCTGCAACATAAAATGGAGAATCATTCAAATGTAAGTCATTCAAATTCATATTCAAAGGAGGTTCTGTAGAATTACCTTTGAAGATCGAATGATCTTGTTGTCGATAAGTGTCTTCCACCTGATCTGTGAAAACTGCTTCATAAGCATTCACCTTAGGATACTATTTTCAATCAATATCCTGGAGAGGATGATCTTCTTCATGCATCCCTTAAGGGATATTTTTAGTGCTCAAAGCTGCAACCTCCCTTGGGAACCATATTTTTTCTGTTGGGGCTTTTAAAAACCCCAGGTGACAATTTATTTTCTATATGTCATGTTGCATGGAAATGGTGACATATGAAGGGGATCCCTTCATAGTCCAAAAGTTGCTTCCTAACAAAGTCATCCTAGATAATATTAATGTGTTCTCTAAGATATGTTCGAATGTTTAAAGAGACAAGTATTCGTGCTATAGTTTTCCTTCTTATCTTCAAAAAACAAAGATCGACTTCCATAAATGTTGATGTATTTGTAACTTTGGAATGTATTCACTTGTATATTTCATATATTGTATTTCATTGGTCCCCAATGTTCCTATCGGGAGAATCCTTAATGTAATCAAGTCATGTAAAGTCATAGAGGTTAACCCTCCTTGTTGATTAGGGGGAAATGTCCTCGCAGTTGTGGGGTACTAGGGTTATTAGACTCTCCTAGAGAAGTCGGGCCTGGTAAGTAATTGTCAACTAGGAAACTAATATAAATAGAGAGTGAGCCTCTCTATTTGATACACATACTCACCCAGCTATAGCGCATATGTGAGAGAAGAGGAGCTCACACAAGTGAGAGAGAGAACAGTTGTTGGAGATCATCTTTCTATCTTTGGGTTTTACTGCTACCATTGGTGCTCATTCTATCTCTGAGGAAGTTGCGGGGTTTTCTCCTTTATGGTTTCCCCGAGAAAAATCTTTGCGTCTATTTTCTCTTGTTATTGATTGTTGTGCATGTTATTCTCTCAGATAAGATCCTAAGATCATATTGCTGAAATGATAAAAATCTAACATGGTATCAGAGCTAACCCAAGAAAAACACACTGTGTAGCTACAGAAGATAGGGATTCTTATTTTTTGTGTCTCTCTCCACAATCCATCAGCAAAAGGAGGCTAGGATAACTCTCTATTGAAGGGCACATCTTTCTGTCGAAGCAGAATTTGATTCCGGGCATTTTTCAGTTTTTGACCTGTCATTGCTGCAGGAAATTAGGGCTTTTACAGAAGAGGAATCTTTGTTGTCGTTATGTGTTTCGATGTTTTTGGGTTCAAGATTTAGTAGTATTAAATGGTCTTGAAAATGAGGCGCAACAATTGGAATCTTTTTTTCAAAGTAGTATCATTTTGGGGTGGATGGTTCCTCTCGGAGATAGGGTGCACGATGGGGGAAATACATGTCTCTCTCCCCAAAGCTCAAGTCATAACCTGGAATGGTTGAAGTAATTGTGAGATACTAGGTGAACGAACTAATTGTGAAGAGTGAGTAGGAGTATGTTGTGGGTAACTAATTTAGCTATTGATAAATTGAAAAGGGGTTAGAACCAAAGTAACTCAAGGGTTGAAATCAAATTTAGGCTCCAGATATTGGGAATCAAAGAGTCCTGTAGAATTTTGTTACAAGGTGGATGAATGGTCGTGTACATGAAGCATCATGTTAGAATTATCCATTCATCTCAGTTGGCCCTTCTTCTAGCGCCAATTTTTTTATGGGTCAAAATTTACACATCAACAGTAAGGGAATTCTCCCAATCGCAGGTCCCAAATGAAACCCGATCACCTTTGGAATGGTGTCTCTGGCTTATTAAAGACCCATTTTCCACAATGGTTTAAGGTTTTGATTTTTTATATTATATTACTTTTCTTTGTATTATTACTATCCTATAATTACTCTTAAAAAAAAAGACATAAACCTAAACTATCCCAATCATAAGCAAAACTCTTGACTAATCATATGCACAAATTAAAAGATCTTATTGTTTGGAAGCTATGAAATATTTCACTTGTTCAACAATAAACTAAGCTTATCAACGTGACAAAGTATTTAAAAGAAAACAATTACTTCTATATTATTTCAACAACATTGTCTATGCATTCAATTTTAGGAATAATGGTAAATTACAAGTTTCCAAGTTTCGATACATACTTTTGATTTGATAATATAGTCCCCAATACTCAACGAATAAGTATCAAAGTATATACTTTCATATAACAACAATTAATTGTTTCAAGCATCATAAATATTCCTAGAACCTAAACATATATTAATGGAAGACTAAACTATGTATTCACAATGAGTAATAAAGAAATAATTCCAAATTGCATCGATCATGAAAGCATAGTATTATGATATCACCTCAAACATTGAAGATGAATCCACAACATTTCGGTATTATAACCGCTTACATATATTACATCAGTCTCTGTATTTTACCCTATTCATACAATAATGTACAAAAAGTTTTAAGATGAAAGGGTTTTCAACAACCGCCACCCCTTTCAGATTTAGAAAACTAATATTATATAGTTTCTAGTCAGGGGACAACTGAACTAGGTAAATAAAAAAATTATAATTGTATGTATCTTTTACAACATAATATACAAAAATAAATAAAATTAAATTGTCCTATCATGGACTTGCTTCCACTATGCACGATAAGGATTTAATCCTTGCCATTATTTCATCTTGTAGCTTTTCGAACTACACTTCATCACCAAGCATCCTTAGCTCGATTTCTCTATCAATGTCAACCTTTATTCTTTTTTCAAATGCATTGGACCAAGTGGATAATTCAATAGAGGAAATTATTGAGAGTCTCTTGATTTGGTTTGGTCACTTGCACAACAAAATTTGAACCCAAAATTCAATGAAATCCAGTGAAATTGACACTATCGTCGGATTTCACCTTTAAAATTACAAATTTTGATCATTTTTTTTTAATTGATACATGGCATTGTCGGATATCCGATTTCCGTCAAAAATCCGACGACTACCATCGAATAACAGTCAGGATCTCGTTTGATATCCGAAGATGCGAGGTTAATGGTAACTATGATAATGATGTTGGATATCCGACGAATTTTAAATTTTAAAAACTATAAATTATGGTAACATTTCGACATGTTTTCTATACAAGCTATGGGATGAAGAAATTATATTCTTCGCACGGGTTGTTTTTCGTAAAAGAATACACAACTATTTAAATTGTTTTTGTGATTAAAAATAGTGAAGTGTGGAGGTTTCTTTTTTAAGATCGATAATATTCATTCAAGCTCTTTATGAGAAAATGTCAAATAGCAATATTCCTCATCCAGAAGAACAAAATCGACAATTGCTTGCTAGATTGTGGGATGGAGTGAAAAGAAAGGGCAATGGGAAATGTTATTGTCCATGTAGTCAATGTAGGGGCTTTAAAAGGAGAAGAATAAATATCACAACAACCAAAAAACATTTTAGGGAATATGGACACGCTGAGGTGGGACATGGATATCGCCCATTTGTAAGTTTTGCATTATATATGTTCTTATATTAATTTCTTTTGTAAATGTTGTACTATTTTAATATTTCTTATATTAACTAATATCTATTAATGGTTTCATGTAATTATAAGAGAAAGGCATCTTACGGCATATCGTCTGGAGGACGTGATTTCAGAGCGAGTACCGCAGGAACATGGAGCTATGAATAATGGAGAACAAGTTAATGATCATATTGAAGAAGATGATCATACTGATAACATAGTTGAAGATGATGGTACAAATACATTGACCCATGATACATGATGATGCCGACTCTTATGGTGTTCATGATTTACCTCTTCTTGAGAAGGCATACGAACCCCTTTATGAGGGCTTCAACACAAATCTTCTCTCTGTTATATTGTTGATAATGAACTTGAAGTTTATGAATGGCATTTCAAACACATCATGCACACAGATGTTAAGGTATGTAATATAGTCCATCACATATATATGATCATGCTAAATGTTATCAGTGTTCATCTAATAAAATTATTGTTAATTCATAAGTCAAATTAATATGGATGAGTTTCATTAATATTATTTATATATTATATTAACTAGTTTTTTATTTTTAATTTGTTGTAGCTTGATAGCTGAATTTTTGTAACTATCGTCACATATTTTACCTCGCACATATCGAGATTTAACTGCCATCATGAAAGAAATTGGAATGCAGTATGAAGCAATTCATGCAAGCCCCGATGACCATGTTATATATTACACAACAACAAATTTGAGTTTTAGGGGCGATTCTCTTCCGCTCCAAAAGTCATTTTTGGGGGCATTTTTGGCTTTGGAGGCGGTCTTTACAAAATCGCCCCTAATAGTACCAACGCTAAATATGTTTACTTTTAGGGGCGGTTCAGACCCCCCCCCCCCCCAAACCGCCCCTAAAAGTGACTTTTGGAGGTGGTTCTAACCCCCCCCCCCCAAAAAAAAAAAAAACCCTTTGGGGGGGGTTTTAAACCCCCCCCCCCCCAAACCGCCCCTAAAAGTGACTTTTGGAGGTGGTTCTAACCCCCCCCCCCCAAAAAAAAAAAAAAGTCTATTTTGGAATTTTTGGTTGGTTATGAACCCCCCTCATAGAAACTTACAGGGGGGTTTTGAACCCCCCTCGTTGTAACATACAAGGACAGTTTTGAACCCCCCCTCGTAGCCATAATAAATCATAATAAAATATATTTTATTTAAAACATCAATATTGCAATATCATTAGGGCACAAAGGAATCAAACCTTCAACCTCAAGCTTGTAAAGCAAGTGCTCTACCATTGAGCTTGAACCCTTTAAGAATTGAGCTAGAACCAGTTACAAAAGGCTATTTTCAAATGCCCACCAACTATTGTACTTGAGCAAACTAATTAATCCAAAGGCATGGGGATGTTCTTTAGTGATCTGGCTATCCAACCATGGTATCACATCTTTATTTCAGTGTTCACAAGTGCAAAATACATGGCTGAAAATTTAAATAAAAATAAAGTATGACTGTGTAAAAAATATGATTGCACAGACAATCAATCCAAGATTGACTAAGTGATGAAAAACTGCCCTAAAGTAGTTGCCTTATGAAATTTTCCACCATAATTCATAGGTAAAATTAAATGCCCTACCTGACCTTACATGTCGTAGCTTTTTGAATTACCTATCTAACCATGGTTTCATTTTTCATAAAAAGTGCCTGAAGAAAAATATATGGGTCTGCCAAAACAAGTCTTTTTGGGAAAAATAGTCAAAATTTCCTTTGGAAAATGACCACCATAATTCATAGCTTAATAAAACTACACACCCCATCCTGTAAGGCTATAGATTATTTACCTGTATATCTAACCATGGTCTCATTTTTTCTTAAGAGTGTTTGTGGATAAAGTTATGGATGTTCCAAAATAGGGCTTCATGCAGTTTTTTGCACCAAGTTCACTAAAATGCAAGCCTAGGTCAGAGGAAGAATATTCTGAAGGTGAAATGAGTTGTTTTGTGCTTACTGAGATATTATACATCATCTAGTGATATTGGTTCAAGGTTTTGGTGAAATAAAAAATTCACCTTGAAAATGGCATAGTTGTCCAAGTGTTAAAACCAGTAATAAAAAGTCATTTAGAAATGCTCACCACATGTTGTTCCTGTGCCCAAAAATTCAGCAGATGACATGGGTTTTCTCCTTTTATATCTTTCTACCTATGCATGGTTTTATTTTTATTTTTGGTGATCACATGTGCAAGGAATACATCTATCTAAATGACAAAAATCATAATGGCCACCAAAGATAAACTATGAAAATGTGTCCAAGTGTTAAAAACAAGAATTGAAGAGGTGGTTTGGAAATGCACGCCATAGGATGTGGTTGTGTAGATAATTTCATCCAAAGGTGTGGGTCTATTATCTGGTAACTTGTCTCTCTATCCCTGGGTTCAGTATTCGTAATAAAGATCACATGTGTGAAATATAAATTTTTCAAATTGAAAAAACAATTGTCTGAAAATCCATTTTGAAATGCCTGCCAGAGGCTCTGTGTGTGCCAATAAATCTATGAAAAAGTATGAATCTCATCTCTGATGATATATCCATCTATTCATAGTATCAGATCCTAATCTAGTGAACACACATGTGAGATATGGATTTTCTAAGTTGGAGAAAAAAAATGTTTGCCTGTTAAAAATAAATGAAATCTGCCTAAGTGTTAAAATCAGTTAAACTTAGGCTACACAACAGAATTTCAACCCAAAATCCGACACCTTGCATGTCTAAAATTCGACACTTCTCTGTCGCATTTTCGACACTTTCACTTTTTTTTGCCATTGGTGGTGTAACGTTGGATCTTCGACATTCTACCAATGTGGGTCGAAGATCCAAGACACCATTGCATCGCATATTCAACTGTTTTTCCTTCCAAAGTGCCAATTAAAAATTGCATAAACTATCGGAATTCCGACATCCTCCGACCCTTGAAGCGTCGGCCTTCCGAAGGACAGAAGTGTCGTAGGAATGGCGACGTCGTCGGTATTTTTATCCAGAGAGTGTCGAAAATCCAACGCCATCCAACACTTGAAGCGTCGGCCATCCGACATTGGAAGAGTCAACCTTCCGACGGGAAAAGGGTCGATGGCATGGTGACCGCATCGGATATTCGACGCGGACCGACACTTAAACCATCAGTTGTCCGACGGGCTGAAGCATCGGAGTCATGACACTCCCGTCAGATAGTTTCACCGAAGTGTCGGAAGAACGCCAGAAAAGCAACGCCTGTTGGTGGATTTACAAAAAAAAATCGAAAGATTGCAATTATTTATAGCGATTTGATAACAAGTGTGGGCCAGGGATTTTGTGGCTTACAGAGGAACTTCCTCTAACAAATCGTTCAACCTTCCCCTAGGCTAAAATGTTGTACATTAAAGCAGGCTCCTCCTAGGAACAACAATGATTTTGCAGATGGTCCCTCAAGACAATGATTTGTCATGTATGTGGACTCAGGATTTGGTGATTTGAGTAGTAATTGCCTTCCCTAGCAAAGTCTATTGTCCTTCCAAACTAAATTGTCATCATGCATCATGCACAACAATTTTCTTCTACTAAGCTCACATAACTATTTAACTCTAGATGGCGAGTCCAGATTGGATGTTCATTGATGTTTTTACTTGTCTTTTCTTCCAAAAGGAATCGTTCTGTGTGTTGGTTTCTATCTTCTATCAAAGACAACAATTTACCTTCCCAAAGCTAAATCACAAACAACTGTACCTAACTGGACCTAATTTTTAACAGCTACACTTACTGCCTCATGGCTTGGGGCTTGAGGTCCAAACTCCACTCAGCGGCATCCATCCACAGTATCTATATTGACCAAAGAAACACTTTATCCTACTGGCCTGCAAGCAACAAATACAACAGAGACAACAATTTACCTTCCCAAAGCTAAATCACTATGTATCCTTGCTCAACTGCCTTTCAAAGACAACGATTCCCTCTGCCGTTACTTAGACAGCAAAATAGTGACAAGTGGATCCCTGGGAGATTCTGGCAAAGCAGGAAAAACATTGATCTCCCTCATAACCCAATTTATCCAAATTTATCATGCATTTCCCTTTGTAATTTATTATATAGGCTTTCCATTTTTATGCTTTGTGTTGCTGTTGTGTTTTCTACAGGCTGGGAGCATGAATTTATAGCATCCAATCCTTTTGCAGCTAGTGAATCCATTTATTTTCCTGGAGAGATGGCAACAGATCTTTTATGAAAGATTTATTTATAAGAAGACCAATGATCAGTGGGTCAATGCCTTTGATGCAGTGAATGGAGTCTATGAAGGCTTTGGCTGCTAAAACAAATAGATATTGAAGTCGAGATATCTCACGGTCTAATAATAAAGTATTTGCTAGAAGAAGAGAAACTCTATAAGGCTTCACAGTTTCTTTTTACTACAAGCAAACATAATTTTCTATTATAACCAGCATTGGTGGCTAAGTATTAAGCACAATGATTACCATCTAATTACTTTGTATTAGCTATTATGCAGGGGGCAAGGAATGCCTTATTGTCTATGACTTTGTAGAAAGAGGCAATATTTAAGAGGGCCTTCATATTGAATAGAATAAACCAATGATTCCATATAAATACTGGTTTACAATGGCTGTAGAGTTGCAGGAGCATTAGATTGGCCCACTTTTGACAAGTAAAATGAAGCCCACGAAAAAGTTGATCACAAAAATAAATTGTATGTTTTTTCAAATGTTTTGCTTAAAACTCCTACTCTAGCTTTGTTAATGCATTCTAATGATATAGGCTTTCCTATGGATTCACAGGGGAAACTTATCAAATATATTACTATTTCTTCTTTGGATTTATGGTAAAATGATGAGTGAATTCTAGGGTTTCATGCACATGCAAGATTGATGCTAGCATTGTTGGAGAACACAAGCACAAGGAGGATCTAGGGTTTTCTTGGTTGCTCCATTGGTAAAGTTTGGTGAAATTATGCTTCTATGGATTGAAAGGTGGTTGTAATGCTGCTCTTTCTCTGAATTAGGGCTTTTTACCAGCTTTTGTCAACTTTTACATGTTATAAAACATCCTCTTGAAGGATTTTTCTCTTGTTTGTCCTTAGATCTCTAAATTTTTCCCTAATTAGGATCCTCCAACAAATCCTAGAGGTAAATATAGTAGTATTTCATGTGTAAATATACATATTTGCGTGATTAGTGTAGTGTTAGATTAGATCTGCATTTTTATAAACTAGAAAACCTTAGAAATTTATAAAATTCAATAATCCAAAAATAACAACAATTTTCAAATTATAAGCCACCCTCAAATTTTGGTTTGCCTATTTAGCCCTGGATCCTCCAGTGCGTCACCTATCTTCTTGTCTACATCCATGAACTTGAGAAACAACCTAAAAAAACCAGTCAAAAGTCAGAGTTAGGGTTTCATACTTTACATGTTTCAGGGGTTGGGATAATTTGGCCTTGATAAAAGGTTACTTTATGCCTTACAACGACCCCATTTAATTGTTCAGTAGGGAAATTTAGGGACTCTTTCATTATTGATCAGTGTTACTACCATTTCTAGCCCTAAAACCTATCAAAAAGACCTACAAAATCAACCAAGTTAGGGTCATATTTGAGTTATGGGGAAATCTCAACAATATAATTGAATTCTGCGTTCCAAAAGCATTCTTTTTAGGCTAAGGAGTACTTGTATAAACCCTTAAAAGGATGGTTAACTCAGTTGGTAATTCATGTTGATATACCAATGTGTACAATGGGGTGAAAAGTTACAATGGAAACTGAAAATACCAATGTGTACCATGCCCAACTCACAACCTACAGGGATAAGCACAAATATAAACATAGGTTAACCACTGCACAATCAACCATTAAAGTTGAACAAGATATGAGATTAATAAACAAATTACATAACTACTGGAGAAAGATAAACTGGGGTAGATAACAATATACTCATGTGGAATAATAGGGAAACAACGCTTCAGATACCATTTTCCTCACAAGTCTATCTATCTTTTTCTGTCTTTTGACTTTTCATATTCCCATCAAAATCAAATGCCTATCAAATTTCTTGTAATGAAATGCCTACATTTAATTTTGTTGTCCTAGCTATATGGTATTGGTAAAGTATTACCAAGGGGCCAGTTATCATGGTAAATAAAAATATTTAAGGTAATTGTTTAGATCAGATATAACAAAGTTCGCCTCTATGTATGGTAATCATCATCAACAACTAAATGTATGTGTGTGCACATGCATAAATACCCAATACACAACTCAATCAAACAAAAGAAAACATATTTATACCTTGATTTCTAGATCTTCACACTGTCTTCTTATGCTTTACCTTTCAAAACATCATTCAACATACTTCATTTTTTGTCCTATTGCAATAGTTTCATGTTAGGACCCATCAAATATATTTATGCTTATTTATGAAAATAACAAAACCAATATAAATAAATACAATTCTATTACAATGTAAATTACAATACTATTCAACTATTCAAGTAAATTAATTGTTAAGAATATATCACCTGCTAAAACATGGATAACCAAAAATACTATGTATATAAGGCCATTGATCTAATCAAAACTCCATTTCTTGCCTCTTAACTATGGAAATGTTTCTCAACGCTATCTGTAACAAGTTCCAATGGAGGATTCAAATAGCAATAGTGAAAATTACACAGTAAAAATATAGAAATAGATGTTTTTTAATGTATTCTTTCTTACCATTCATTGAGCTCCTCTCTGTTTCAAGAATAATTCAATATTCTCTACTAAACAGAACCAACCAAGTGAAGGTGGAAGCTCTTATGGCCCCTCCCCCCACTCACATCACTCTCAACTCCCCAAAACCAATGCCTATACTTGCAAATAAGAATTTATTTCACTATTTCACAATGCAAATAACAATGCATCTACAATGCAAATTATTTCACTCAATAGTTGAAAAATGCTTTCATTAAATCGTTCTTTAAAACATTCATTAAACCATTCAATCATTCAACAGCTGAAAAAACCATTCATTAAACCATTCATTAACTCATTCATTAAAGCATTAATTTAGTCAATGGCTGAAAAAAAATATCAGTAAACAATTCAGTAAAGCATTCATTCAAACATTAATTCATGAAACAGAGGGAAAAAGCATTAATTTTTTTTTTATAAATAAGAATTACTCAAAATTTGTTTAGTCACTTCCATTTTACTTTTATTCTCTTTAAATATTTAGTTAGAGTCACATCTTCAGGAATCTGATCATCGGTACCCCTACTAGTTTGCTTGCAAGGTTGAACTTCAGGCGAGGGGCGATGAATTTCTGCAATAATGTTAAAATATTTCATTAATATATTTATATTTTTATAAATATGAGTAATTCATTTAAAAAACATTACGAATGTGTGTTTTTACCTGCCATGTGCACATCAACATGTTCAACATTATCTCGTACTAGCCCAACCTGTTCCGTGTTATGATCTGCAGCTACATGCTCTGTACTTGAATTGTGTAGAATTAGAATTAATGTTCATCATCTGCAATGGTCTATAAAAAATAGTAGCACATTAATAAATTCATTACCAGGATGAGAAGCATGATCTTTGTTTGGTTGGTCATGTACTACATCCTCAACATGAACGGGATCATTACTTTCCTGCACAAAAAGGAATAAATAATTTATGTTAGTTTATTTATAAGGAAAAAATTGCATGAGAATTAATAAATTATCATTAAACTATATAGTTTTCACATACCTGGGCACCAGATGGATCAGCAGAAGATCGTGCAGTATTCATAGACAAGCTTCTCCAGTGCTCAACAACAGCGTTTAAGCCATGTTCGAAGCCAAGCTTCATGTAATCCGCACTGGGAAATTCTTTGAACCTGTCGGCCTTCATATTTGCATGATGTCATTAATTTTAAATCCTTTTGTCAGAACAAAACAAAAATAATAATCTGTATGATATTTGGATGTGGATTCGGGTTTTGCGATACTTACATATCGGGCCGCCAAGTTGGAGTAACCACCAGGCCCAAGCTTGTGTTGGCCAATTTTTTCAATTCTTGCCTTTGTGGCCTTAGATGTGTCCAAGATTCTAATTAAGTTTTTAAATACATTAGTCGATGTACCAAAATTGATATAAAAACTAGTAATAATAAGGCCTACCACTACATTTTGGAATGTATTGCATACCTCCCTATTCCACCTGTTGGTATCTTTCCTGATTTTCTCAGGCCCTTCTCTTTTCCATCTTCCACCAGGGATTTCCACTCCATAGATGAAATCATTGGAGGGCGCTCATACCTAGGGTTCTTTTCTAGGCAAACCCTATATTGGTCTTGGACAATATTTAGATGTTTTCCAGCCTTCTGCAGTACCTTCGATGTATCAAAGGTATCTTTTCCGAACAGACTAACCAAGTGATTATTCATATCATCCTTTAAAGCTTTTGGCTGCTTGTTCCACATTGTGCGGATGGTGGGCCCAAAGATCTCCAAGGCCAAATCATTCATCTGTTTATAAAATATATCATTTCCTGCAAAGCATTATTGCCATCATTAGTCAACATTAGAAAATATTATCGATATATTGGACACAAATTATAAAAAAGAAATTGAACAATCTATAATGACCTGGAATCCTCTCTATCTTTATTGGAACCATTTCTTCATTCACCAAAAATGTACACTTTATTGAACCAGTGTTATTCACACGAGAAGATCTAGGAAATGCTTCCACATCTCTATCTAGCCCTGCATCCACTCCTTTTGCAGCATCTATTGTGGGTGGGGCAACATCGGCTGCACCCTCCGCTGCCCTCGGCGGTGTCGCAGAGCGTGTTGCTGATTGTTCACTGGACAATATGGGAGCAGTATGTGGTGTAAATGGAGTGGTTTGGTCACTGGGACCAACATTGCCTTGACCACCACTGATAATCTCCATAGCACACTGTAAATTAAACCTATTGTATTATAATTTCAACAGCATATAAAATAAAATATTATAAAGTTTTTATAAATGAATTTACATTTTTAATTGATAACTTGCATCCACTTGTTTACGTTGCTGTACCAAAAATTGAATCCTTTGTTCGAGCCCTTCTATTAGTGGAACTGCCAATGTCAAACGAATCAGTTGCTCATTTTGTTTTTCCCTTGTCCTTTGTAGCACCCTCAACAGGTCTGCAGACTCTCTAATTTCACTATCTCTCATCAACCGAGAGACCTCATTCTGTAAAGAGTTTTGAGACGTCGTTTGATAAACAGAATCCCCTGTGTGCAATTGAAATATATAAAAAATTGCTTAGTATTTGAAAATATAGTGTGCGCAAATAATTATATTAGGGATTACATATAGGATTACCTGACACCTAGCCGAGGGCGTGGTCTGGTCAACAGATGGGGATTTACCTCGATCGGCCACCTGCAAAAAATGTAGAGAACATTCTCACAATGAACGCAATATGTATAAGCTAACAAATACAGAACAAAAACAAAAATAAACAATATGTTGCATGTTTTATATGTGTACATTTTTGAAGTATTTAGAATATGGAATTACATTTAGGTTAAATGGTTTCCTCGAGTCTCCAAACGTCTGATCAACAGCTGGGTACTTTCCTCGGTCAATCTGCAAAAAAGGTAGACAACATTACCATCGTGAACACAACCATAAAAACGAAATAATACAAACAAAATAAACATAATGCATCACGATATACATGTTTACAATTTTAAAGTATTTGAAATGGAGAATTACATTCATGTTTGGTTGTTTCCCTGATGCTGTAGTCGGCTGATCAATAGCTGGTTGGCTTCCCTGATCAACACTCTACACGATAATATTATATAAATGAATGTAATATACTAATGAAAATACATAACAAGATATCTATATGTCCATCCTAAATTTAATATTACATTGGCAATATCGATGTATACCTGTTGCCTTGACTCGAGTTTACAAACATCTACGAAGATGGAGGTGCCCCTGAGAGAACCCTGCATCAAAAACATACTAAAAGTTACATAAGGAAACATGAAAAGTAGATAATTTCAATAATATGCTAACAAAAATTCCTATAGACATTAAAATAATTAATAAAAGGGTGGTTAAATTGTTTGTTGTACCACAACCATACTAACATAGTTTGTATCTACATGATTCAAATTGTAATCAATAAGTAGTTCTTCGCCAGTAGCTATTAATTTAATTACACATACAAAGACACGGTTTCCTTCACGCAACTCGAATATGCAGTTGGGTTGCTTTAATGTAGACCCTGGTTGTGTACTGTTTATAAACCCCGCAATATTACCGGTTGTTTTTGGCCTTCTGTCCATGTACATCGTTGCTCCTTTATTTTGAGCTTTGTCTTTCAGTTGTATATTATTCACTGACAACCCATATCTATGCATACTTCATGTATATTGGACCAGGCACATCCAATCATTGTATTTGTAACAGGGTCCAACATACTCCATCAATTATGTACATCTACCGTATCCAACCTTTATGACGTCCATGCAAAACAAGCCCAATCCATGCAATGAGGATGGTGCAATTCTATATATCCTCTCATTCACACAAAAATAAGTGTTTACTTTAGGAAGATCGCTAGGCACCCATTGTTTCACTAGGTGTGGGTACCTTAAGGGCACGTCGATGTCTCCCATTGTCTCATCATCATAGAAACATGACCCCCCTCCTTGGAGAAAAAAATTCATGCGTTTGTCGAATTTTCTTCTGATCTTCTAACATCTAGTTGATCTAGACCGTATAGACCTACTGGATTTCTCACTTTCCTCTAGCCTTCCCAAACTCCCTTCACTGGAGGAAGACAAGTCTGTCAAATACCTGTTTGATTCTACCTGCACTGTGGCCAAAAAAAAAAATTGGCATAAGCATAGCAAAATACCAACAAAAAAATGTGGAAAGACTTATAAGAAAAAAAACTTGGAAAGACTTGTAAGCCAAAAACTTGTTAAAGAAAAAGCTTGTCAAGAATGAGTTTGGTTAATAGGTGTGGGAATTTTGTAGCCCTAAAAATTCTAATGCATGCCCCTCTTTTGGTTACATACAAGTCTCCATTCTAACTTATTGCTTCAATTTCCTTTTGCTAACATGAATTGGGTAGGCTTCATAAGCTTCATATGTATGCTTGTGGCCATTGTACTTTATCCTTTCAACGTTGTCAAGCTTGAGACGACATGTTATGCATATGCATCACATATAACACCGCAATTTATGCCAATATGTCTATACCAAATCTGGAGGTTCTCCTTTAATGGACTATCTCCTTCAAAGAACATATCTCCTTTAAGTGGTTTTTAGTTTTCCCATGAATGATTTTGTGATGTTATAGATGATTATCCATTTTACCTAATATGTTTTATGATATTTTCCATGTTATCTAGGGTGCACATACTTGTTGTTGATGGCTTCTTTTGCTTGAAAGTTGAACTGCCTAAAAGTGCACATATCTCATCTAGGACCCTTTAAGAGTCATAATAACAACTATTGTTATAGGATTTTATTCTCCAAATGAAACACCAAAACCATACTTATTGGTTAATATTTGTGTAGGGATGTTTTTCTGATCCATCCCATAATTTATGATACTAATGGGATTGTATGAAAAAATTTATGTATACCCTAAGAATTCTTATGTATGCCCCTCTTTCAGTTACATACAATTCTCTATTCTCACTTATTGCTTGCATTTACTTTTCCTAACATTGCCTTTTCTGTTTACTGGCCTAACCCCTTTTCAACAATAATAGTTGAATATTTAATCAAGTGTTTTTCTACCGAGGTGGCTGAGTCAACCGAGTTGACCCCCAATCAAGCTAACTCGGCCTTTGAAATGATTGGGGTGACAAGTTTGGTACCAAACCAAGAAAATCAGGGTATGACTGAATGGATCGATAACAAAATGGTCAATTCATCCCAATCCATACTAAATTGACCAAGTGAATGTGGGAATGCATAGGCCACACTCATGACACTTCAATTCAAAAAAAAAATTAACCTAGAAATATAAACATCTAGACTCTAAACCTACTTCATTGTCGAGTCAATTAGGTTTGTAGGATTCCTATACATCATAACACTATTTGGAGTAAAACACAACTTGCTTTGTAGGCCCTAGATGCCACCCATGTGCACAATAGTCAATCTATAAAGAAGCCCCCAAATACAAAATCTTTCTTCACAAAATAGGGCATGAACCATGTGAACAACCTTCCAAGTGGACCAGCTCAATGAGTAACCTCCATGCATGTAATATCTCTCATGAAATGGTGTATAAAATAGTGTAAGCATGCTTCAAATGATCACCTTCTCCTTTGGTAGGGCTAAACACTGCACTTATGCATGTGTCTCCAAGGATGAATGTTCCTCAAATAATGAGAGAAGGCCTTCCTCTAACAATAAACCAGTACACCAAGGTGAATTGGCCCTATTCAAGCCTTCCAGGACAAACTTGGTATTTTCAATGTCATAGTAGGAGCAATGTTGGGCAGTCCTTTGGGCATAAACAACTCTAGAATCAAGTATGAGCATCAAAGAGACAAATCTGAGCACTTTACAGGAATAGACAAATAATGATGTTGAGTTCTTGGAGATCCTATAGAGTGGATGTTTTAACCTCTGTGCTACTCTGAAGTGCAGAAGCTAGCACTTCAAAGGCATATTTCCCAGTGGTAACCTACAACA
>LPNX010052210.1:0-117430 GCA_001517045.1 Pseudotsuga menziesii
CATACAACACATCCACCAATGAAGAGACAATCCTATAGACCTCCAAAGTCGAAAAGCTTTATTCAATAAAATAATGATTACAATTTTTGCAGAGTTTCTATGGCCAAAATTCCATCCTAATAGAGCTGGAAGAGTCTCTATTTATACAATGAGAGTGCTAAAACCCTAAAAACCAAACCTCATAACCTAACCGGCCTGGCCACCAAACAGAGAAACCAAACTTAAGACGGAGAGCTGGGAGTGAGGGGAGGCCTCCATCTAGGCAAGGCGCCCCCACTCCAATCCTGAACAACCAAATCAAGCCACAAATGAGGCCACACGTGTGGAAGGCGCCCTCAGGAGAGAGAGAGGTGTGAGCTATGAAGGAGACGTCTGGTGATGTAGGTAAACCACCTTTTAGGTTTGGTAGGAGCCTGTGCTAGGTTTGGGAAGCCCACTGATGGTGTAAGCCTCAGTCTTCACCTCGATCAAATCACCGGACCAATGAGTGCTCTCCATCTCATTCTTTAGCTGGAGATGACACAACGGCTAACTGATAATAAATTAATTGCTCACTTAATGCTGACTAAAGCTGAGTTATGACAACTCCAAACATCATAAGTGCTCGATGAGATGTCATTTAGCCTTTTATTTCGCTGAATTTAGATTAATTTGGAGAGTTTTAATTTTCTCCAAAATAATCATTTTTTAATAAAAATTCATTTTTTCCTCAAAACTGACTTTTTTGAGAAAAGAGGCATTATGTGTCCGATTGATGATCCGAAAGTTGGTTCTGACTAGCTGGCCGATCAAGAATGATTTTTGGCTTAAGGTTAGAGCCTTCAATCACTGAATTCGGAG
This sequence comes from Pseudotsuga menziesii, assembly GCA_001517045.1. Classification (NCBI taxonomy): domain Eukaryota; kingdom Viridiplantae; phylum Streptophyta; class Pinopsida; order Pinales; family Pinaceae; genus Pseudotsuga; species Pseudotsuga menziesii. Next base: position 841 of record LPNX010052210.1, read on the forward strand.
TCCGGATGACCGATTTATTACAAGCGGGTTTTTTCCATTTAATTTATGGAAAAATCAACCCAAAAAACTTAGGAAAAGTAATTAAAAATTAAAAAAATAATTTTTTCTCCGTTCCAAAAGATTTTTTCGAAATTTTTTAATATGTCCAGATGACTTAGGACATGACCATGTTCTACCTAAATAATGCCTAGTAGGTTTATAACATTGTCTCTAATAACCCCCCAAGGCCCAGAATTCAACAACGGGCATTCCAACTTTGGAGGAAGCGGAAGAAAACCTCGTCAATTATACTCGGCTGAAGGCAAAGCATAACTGTCAGAGGGAAAAAACTCCCTGGAATACCTTATTTGAGATTCTACGTCTCACAAGACCGAACCACTTAAAAATACCCTACTAGCACATTTTATTACAAACCTCGCGGGGCCATGGTCAAAATTATTCAAATAAAAAACTGGCTAGCCAATATTGGCTAGACATGAAGACGGATCAACTGATACACTGCAATCAGACTTTGAACAAGTCTGTCAACCGACGGCTCCTCAGGTAATCCAACTATGGTACAAAAAAGTTGGTAACAGGGAGTCTGACATTTCTGTACAACAGTATGACTGCATTAAATTCCTGCACGTTTTTCAAGGTACGGTTGTCAGAATCCGTACAGTACAGTTTTGGCATGTTTCCCAAGGTGAAAGTACATAATTAAATTTCTGTTTCGTACAACAGTCTGGTGGCACGGTTTTTGGGGTAAGGTATAGAATATTAATTGCTGTCCATACAACAATTATCTGGCAAGAATTTTGAGGCTGTTTTGGCATGTTTTTCGAGAAAGGAGTTTCAGCATTGGGTCAAATTTTGAGACTCGAAATTGATAAGTGCTTCTGATTTTTATTCTTGTAATTTTGCTGAAGGAAAATAAAATCTCTCACTCAAAAAACAGGTTTTCCCTTAGGGGTTTTGTCTTGGACCATTGGTAAAAACAAGCTTGTTAATTTCATGTGTGTGAATGCCTGAAATTTTTCTGAGTATTTAAATTTTCTAGTCAAAAGAAAATTTCTGAGTTGTTTGAAATTGAGAAAAAGTTTCACACTCAGGCAAGTTAAATTTTTGATAAAATTTATTCATTGAAGGGTTGGGCATTAAACAATGCAAAGAAGCCAAAAAGCTTGAAACTGGGTTGGGGAAACTTTCAAAAACTTTCATGGTATCAAAGCTTTGCAAAGATTCAGAATTTTAAACATTTAGGAACTGGGGTTTGAAGAAAAGAAGTCTTGAACAACTTGCTTGTGAGTACTGGTTGCAGCCATGGTTTTCGGTCTTAGAGTGGAAGATAGACTTGATGGGGCTGCAAATTTTAGCCCATGGAAAGCTAGAATTAGCTTGATTCTTGAAGAGAATGAACTATGGGTTATATATCATGGGACAACAACAAATCCTCTGGTAGTACCTTCTGATGCAAAAGATAAGGAAACCTTGATGAAGAAGGATGTGAGGGCAAGAAGAGTCATTCTTGATGCAGTGAAGGATCATGTGATCCCTCACATTTCAGCCAAAGACCATGCATTTGAGATGTGGACAGGTTTGACAAATCTTTATCAAAGTTCCAATGAAAACAGGAAGATGGTATTGAGAGAAAAGTTGAAGAGTGTTCGCATGGGAAAAGCTGAAAGCATGGCATCATATTTTACTAAGATTACATAGGTAAGAGATGAACTAGCAGCTGTAGGAGAGGTGGTGGGCATTCCCGAGATGGTGCGTACAACACTAAATGGTGTGTCATAGCAGTGGGCCGTATCTGTTCAGACCATTATTGGGAGGGAGAACATACCCACATGGGATCGATTGTGGGATGATCTCACATATGTGGAGATACAGAGAGGTTTCTTACAGAGCAGTTCATCACATCAGAGAGATGATAAGGAGAATGTTGCTTTAGCAGCGAAGGGGAAAAAGAAGAAGAAGTTCAAGAAGGGTTCCAAGGAGGGAGCCAAACAATATGAGGGAGAGAAGAAGGACATGAGCAAAGTTAAATGCTTTGCTTGTCAGAAGATGGGACACTATGCTGGACAATGTCCTAACAAGAAGAAGAAGCAGCAGACTGCATCTACAACGTAGATCGATGAGTTTGCAGTGAGATTTGAGAGAGACTTTTCTCTCTTTGCAGGTGTTGATGTTGAGAGACCATGTTCTCTCTTCAGCAAAGATTTTGAGGACCACATGGAGCATTCCATGATGGTTGGGCATTCATTGAGTGCCACCACTACTTCCTCCACTTGGTACATTGATAGTGGAGCTTCCATTCATATGACAGGTGATCGAGACATGTTCACAGAGATGTCAGAGTCAGACTTGGAGATGGAGGTTGTATTGGGAGATGATACAGTGGTGAGAGCAGTTGGGCGAGGGACTATCCGCTTTGAGAGGGACTCCATGCAGCGTATGTTTTTGAGGGATATGTTGTATGTCCCTGGGATGAAGAAGAACCTTGTTTCAGTTTCTATGATAGAGGACATAGGCTTCGGTGTATATGTCCTTGATGGGAAAGTTCACATTTTTCCCAAGTCAGTAGTTCCATCTGATTCACGGGTGATTGGAATCAGATGTGGGAAACTGTACAGGGTTCTTTTCCAGCCACATCATGCACTGTCACACACTCAGAGCAGTGATGAGTTGTGTGAGCTATGGCACAGGAGGATGGCCCATCTTCACCATCCAGCTTTGCGGATGCTGAGAGAGATGACTACAGGTATGCCAGAGTTCAACACAGAGTCGAGTGGTGTATGTAGAGGGTGTGCTTTGGGAAAGTACACCAAGACTGCTTTTCCAAGCAGTGATTTCAGATCAGAGGGAGTGCTTCAGTTGATTCATTTAGATTTGTGTGGTCCTATGTCTTCTGCCTCTTTGACAAGATATGAGTACTATGTCACTTTCATAGATGACTTTTCTAGGAAGACCTAGATCTATTTCCTTAGAAATAAGAGATCAGAGGAAGTCTTGCTTCGGTTCAAAGAGTTCAAAGCTCTTATGGAGAACCAAACAAGAAAGAAGATCAAGGTACTTCGGTCAGACAATGAAGGTGAGTATACTTCTTGTGCATTTGATGAGTATTGTCGACAGGAGGGGATAAAGAGGCAGTTGACTGTTCCTTACACTCCACAGCAGAATGGAGTGGCTGAAAGGAAGAACCGTTCTATAGTGGGTGCAGCTAAATCCATGCTGCATGATCAAAGTCTTCCTTTCTTTCTGTGGGCAGAGGCTTGTAGTACTGATGTTTATGTTCTCAACAGGAGTTTGCATCGTGCATTGGGGAGTAAAACTCTTGAGGAGACATTCACAGGGAAAGTGTTTGAGATAGGTCACTTTCGGATTTTTGGTTGCCTTACATACTCTCATGTCCCTTGTGAGAAGACGACAAAGTTGGAGGCTACAGGTAAGCGTGGTATTTTTATTGGTTACGATGAGACGTCAAAGGCTTTTCGCATATACCTTCCTGCATAGAGGAAAGTTTTGGTGAGAAGGGAGGTGAAGTTTGAGGAGGAGAAAGCCTTCAGGAGGTCTCTTGATTCCGAGATGGAGGATCAACAGGGTACTACACAGGTGACAGCTCAGAGTTCAGCGAGTCAGAGTTCAGGGTCACCGGTTTCAGGTGTGACTGGGTCACAGGTTGTAGGTTCTTTAGTTGTAGGGGCTCAGTCTACAGGTACTTCTGATACAAGGACAGGTTCATGGATCACAGGTTCATAGATGACACCTTCAGGTGATTTGAGTTCTAGTGGTACAGGTATAGGTTCACCAGGGACAGGTTCTTAGGCTGTTGGGACTTCTTCAGGGAGACAGATGTCTGATGAGGAGGTTGAGGAGAGTCTGAGATAGTATGCTTCCTTCAGGAAGAGAAAGCCAAGTTGGCTTAAGGAGTTGATGAAGGAAGCATAGGAGTTAGTTGGACTGCCCAAGAGGGAGGTCAAGGAGAGTAAGGCACCTGAGAGATTTTCCAGCTATATGGCATAGGTGACTAGCTTGCGTGACACCGTTCCTGATACTTATGAGCAGGCTTTTGCACACCAGGTATGGAGAGATGCCATGATGGAGGAGTACAACTCCATCATGAAGAATGGGGTGTGGGAAGTGGTTCCGAGACCAGAGGGAAAGTCAGTTGTGACTTCCAAATGGCTTTACAAGATAAAGCATGCTGTGGATGGCAGTATTGAGAAGTTCAAAGCTCGTTTTATTGCACGTGGTTTCTCACAGGTTGAGGGAGTTGACTATGATGAGACTTTTGCACCAGTGGCTAGATTTTCTTCGATCAGAGCAGTGATCTCTGTGGATGTGAAAACCGCTTTCCTAAACGGTTTTCTACAGGAGGAGGTATATTTGGGGCAGCCACAGGGCTTTGAGGTATGTGAGAGAGACACACATGTTTGCAGGCTGAAAAAGGCCTTGTATGGACTGAAGCAAGCCCCTTGGGCTTGCTATTCCAAGATCGACACCTACTTGCTTTCGATTGGGTTTCAGAAGAGTGAAGTGGATCCCAACCTATACTACATTGTGGTTGGTGGTGTTCCACTTATTCTTCTACTGTATATTGATGACTTGTTTATTATTGGGGGAGAGCACATGATTGATGCATGCAAGAAGGATTTTGCTTCATAGTTTGAGATGACAGACCTTGGACTGATGCATTATTATTTGGGGATGGAGGTTTGGCAGGAGGATGGACATGTTTTGCTGGGGCAAGGAAAATATGCTGCAGATGTTTTAAAGAGATTTCAGCTAACAGATTGCAGACCAATGTCGACACCCATGATCACCAACTAGGCGAAGCTTCATGCTTCAGAGGGAGAGTTGGTGGACCCTACTTTATATCGTCAGTTGATTGGTTCGTTGATGTATTTGGTCAACACTAGGCCAGATATGAGTTTTGCAGTGAACACTCTTAGTCAGTTCATGGTGGAGCCTAGGAGAGTGCATTGGATTTCTGCAAAACACATATTGAGGTCTCTTGCAGGTATAGCTGACTATGGATTGGATTATAGGAGATCTGGTGGAGTGGGGTTGGTTGGCTATACAGATTCAGATTGGGCAGGTAGTGTTTCGGATCGAAAGAACACTTTCGGTTATTGCTTCAGCTTGGGTTCGACGGTTGTGTTGTGGTTCAACAGGAAGCAAAAGTTCGTGGCATTGAGTTCTGCTGAGGCTGAGTATATGGCAGCCAGTCAGGGCAGTTGTGAGGCCTTGTGGCTTCGCAAGTTGATGGTGGATTTGTTTGATATGGAGCTGAGTCCCACAATTATACAGTGTGATAAGTAGAGTTGCATCAAGCTCTCTGAGAATCCGGTATTTCATGACAGGTCGAAGCACATTGAGATTAGATATCACTTCATCAGGGATTATGTTCAGAGAGGGGCTGTTCGTTTGTAGTATGTTCTGACAGATGAGCAGGTGGCTGACATTCTCAAGAAGGCTTTGGGTAGAGGGAAGCATGTCTACTTCAGAGACAAGTTGGGAGTGGTGAAAAACACTTTCCTCGGTAAGAGGGAGCGTTGAAAAGTTACGAGGAAGTGTTTGCCCACCTAGAGTTTCCTTGGGGTGGACAAGTACACTTAAATGTGACTCCTAGTCATTTTGTGCATTTAATGAAGTGAGACACACTTTATATTTTTAAAGTGACTTTATTAAAAAGTTAAGTGGGTATTTTCCTAAGTTCACATTTAAAAGTTAAGTGAGTGATTAAATAGAAAAATGGGGTGGCTCAACTTTATTATTAAATGACATGAGTGCACTAAATGTCATTTAATTATTTTTTAATTGAGTATTTAATGTGAACCCCACATCTAATCTAATATTGACCGTTAGATTGACAGGGGAAGTTACCATGAACAAAAAGGCTAGGGCAAGACAAAAGTTCATTCATTTGTGTTCATCTTCAGGAGAGATTTTTGAAGGGAGAGAGAAGGAAGAAAAGTGAGGGTTTTGGAGAGAATTTAGAACTAGGAGAGAGAAGACATTCCCCAACACAGAAATCGGGGAGCAAATTAGAATTTATGAGGGCAGCACAGAAATCGAGAAGAGGCACAGAAATCGAGAAAGGGCACAAATTTCTAGAATCCGTACAGCAGTATGGTCTGACACAAATTTTGAGGGCAGTTTGACATTTTCGTACAACAGTATGGCTGCATTAAATTCCTGCACGCTTTTCAAGGTACCAATGTCAGAATCCGCACAATACAGTTTTCGCACATTTCCCAAGGTGAAAATATAGAATTAAATTTCTGTTCTGTACAACAGTCTGGTGGCACAGTTTTAAAGGCAAGGTACAGAATATTAATTGCTGTCCGTACAACAATTATCCAGCACAAATTTTGAGGCTGTTTTGGCACAGCACAAATTTTGAGGCTGTTTTGGCACGTTTTTCGAGAAAGGAGTTTCAACATTGGGTTCAAATTTCGAGACTGTAAATTGATAAGTACTGCTGATTTTTATTCTTGTAATTATGCTGAAGAAAAATAAAATCTCACTCAAAAAACAGGTTTTCCCTTAGGGGTTTTGTCTTAGACCATTGGTAAAAAACAAACGTGTTAATTTCATGTGTGTGAATGTCTGAAATTTTTCTAAGTATTTAAATTTTCCAGTCGAAAGAAAATTTCTGAATTGTTTGAAATTGAGAAAAAGTTTCACATGTGTTTCAGTCATGTTAAATTTTTGATAAAATTTATGCATTGAAGGGTTGGCCATTAAACAATGCAGAGAAGCCAAAAGGCTTGAAACCGGGTTGGGGAAACTTTCAAAAACCTTAAGAGATAACATGCCAATATGATCCTGCTACATTCCAAGGTAAGACATGCTCCAATAGTGTATATCAAAACCCAACTTGAGTCAGTTATTCATAATCATAGTGACCAACAATAATAATAATAATAAAATATACCTTTGCTTCTGAAAGATCTTAGAGTCTTCTGGAAATCTGCTTGCTCATGCCATACTTACAAAGTGTAATCAATGTGCTATAGATGGGTGATGATGGAGGAACCAGGCTAAGGCAAATGGGAAACGACTTTGATTGACTTTGACTCAGTGATCTATCCGACTGATAACCAATATACTCTACCAAGGTGACATAAGCATGACAGATAGCAATAGGGGATGGAGGTGCCTCATAGATAGGTGAAGTACTTGGGTATGCCTCCCTCAGACTCTAGCAAGTTTTCCTTTGCAACTTTATTGCAAATATAGGTCAACCTTCAAAGGCAGGTGCCCTGGAAGCCTTTTGGGCTCCAGTTTTGACAAAGACCCAGTCTTTCTAGACTAGTCTCACCCTGTGGCCCTATGGGGACCATTGAGTCGAACACTATACAAAGAGTGAGTGTTCATCCTTTGACCATCAACCTTTTCTATACTTTTCGCAATTCATAAGATGGTAGCCAGCCTACAAGAGCAGGTGCCCTGGAAAGCCTTCTGGGCTTGCAGTAAATGACTAAGGCCTAGACCCGCTGCCAGTGAGCAGTCCATAGCCTCGACGTGTTTGCCTCTCCCTGGAGCCCCTGTGAAGGGCAAATTGAGCCTTACACTATGCAAGGAATGAGTGCTCAACCTCTTGGCCACGGACTACCTTTTTTCAATATTTTATACTTTTGCATCCTTTAGATATAGCTTTTATGCGTTTCGATGCTTTAGTGTTTAGCAACACTGTTATGGTGGAACACTTGTTAAGAGGACTTAAGGAGACAACCCTTTGAACCCAACCACACTGGCCAAGACACATACTTCATAGCTCGAGACACATAGCAACATGGAGTCTATCATACATAGTGGTCAGAATGGGGAAAGGGTCTTCAATCTCACAAGTCTCTATCAGTCTAAGTCATGGTGTAAAAACAAAGATGAATGAATCTGAATGGACAGGCACAAATGATATGGAATCTACCTAGCACTAAGGTTTACACTTTGTTTGAACATGGCATGGGAAACAGTCTTCACTTTGGATTCTTTGATCAATCATAACACAGGCTAGAACAATACAAAACATATAAGCATAGGTCACCATAATCATCCTAACATGACAAGCACAAGTGTCTGAGATACATCACAGAGCAAAACTAAACCAAGGAAATATACCTGTTCTCACCATATATACCTGTCTCCAACTGATAAGTCCCTTTGTGACTGTGTGTACCAACTTTTGATCTGCTGCTCTGCTGAAATGAACTAGATCATCACCAAAATCATCTCAATGGACTCCTGAATCTCAGTCCCGGCAAGGAAAACATCAAGAACAAGGCTCAGAAGTGAAATGAAGCTGTAAAGATCCATGCTGATACCCCATGTAAAAGTAGCCCGGAATAGAAAAGAGACAAGTTTGCATGCTGCATCATGTAAGCCTAGCTGAAAATGTATATGTGATAACAAACCTATGTGATGAATATGGTTGTCTATGATTGTCATTGATGACAACATTAACGACAAAGGTGAAGTGTGATGACATGACATGAAGCCAAAGCGAGCAAGCGGGCAAATGTGTGGATGGCAAGAGATGACAAAGCAAAGCACAAGGGCATTGGATGTGGGCTTTTGAGCCATTGGACCACCTAGTGGGCCAAATGACCCAGTTTGTGGTCATTTGGGTATGATGTGGCTCATAGGTATATGAAGGACCTTGACATTATATATGATGACCCCATTGCTTGTAGTATCTTGGACCATGAAGAATTTATGGTCATGCCTTGGAGACTTGGGTCTTAGAACCCATACACATGATGGTATGTAGGCATTTGATGGTATGGTCACACCTTTGCATTTGGTGGCTCTTGCATGGATGAATGTTGCCTTTGTAATGTTGAAGAAGTCCATTTCAGCCCTTATCTTGATGATGAAACCCTTGTGTCGCTTGGAACCCTTGAAGTGTTTGAAGCTCATTACTCCCTAAACAATTTAGATGATGACATGGCAAACACACCTTGAACCAATTAAATGATGACATGGTTGTGTGAACATCAAGCAAGATCATCCTCCTTATGAAAATTGGTGTATAATATATATATATGGATATATAGCAGGTCGGCCTCATTTAGAGATAAAAGAAGTAAGGTCGGCCCAAATAAAATTAAAACTATGACAGGTCGGCTCCAAACTACAATGGAAAATCACTATAAATAACCTACCACGTTTTTGGTTTATTGAAAATGCGTGGGAGCAGTAGATGAGCTCTGAAATTTGGATGCTCTCTAAGGCAGAATTTGCTGAAAACAAAGAACAATTTTTTTGGTGGTAGCAGCTGAAGTCAAGCTTTGACATAGCTCTGCAATTTCGGAGGGACAACTCTGAGGAAATTTGGACTGTCGAAAAAACGCATGAAAACAAAGTGGCCGATTTTTTTTTATGGTTAAGGCAGCTTGTGCATGGTGGATTGAGGTGAAAGTCGTGGGTTGAGTTTTATGATCCTTTTTACTCCTCTTTGACAGTCTTTCTGGGTTCTTCTATAACCTCAGTCCCAAATTTTTTCAAGGAGGATTATTTTCTTTTCTTGCTGCCAATTGACAGTCCCATTTAGGACGTGTTTGGGTTCTTCTATAACATAACAAACAATCTCTTGTTTGGCCTCCTTACAGTGCACTCAGTCCCAAACCTTCAGTAGTGGAATGTTGACCTAATGTCTTCACAATTCAAACATTTATAACAGCAATTTTTAAGACACTCAGTGGCTAGGGTTACAGTAAAGAAATGATGATTGTATGATGCTGACAACTAACTAATAGACAGAATGGTATGCTGATAGTGTAGTAGTGCATGTGATGAACATATTGAGATGATGGTGTGTGGTCAATACACTCATTAAGATGCTCAGATGACTTGTTTGGGATGAACTTGACAGAGTTAATGGTTGCAGTTGAATATGAGCAGAGGTAAATGATTGTGACAGGCTGATAATGAAGACAGAGATAGCTAAATGATGACAAGACAAGTTGAATTGTGGACAGAGCTGTAAGGATGTGATTGATGACATGATGGTGTATGGGATGTAATTTGTATGTATCTGCAAGCTGGGTCTTGTACATGTTTTCTTAGTAGGATCTAAGAAAACTAGGCAGGGTCCTAGATAAGGAATTGGTGCTCTTTGTTTCAGTAGGTGCTGAATTGCCTCACGGTCGCAACCGTTTGAAATACAAAAAGATTACAAATATTATATCTTGTGTCTCTTATGCAATGTGTTGATGATTATGTATTTAACTTGATGAATGGTTAATGATATAGGTTATTAATGAATATGATGTTGAATTGAATGTGAAATGATGACTTAAGTTTTTAGAGTTTGAAGAAGTTAAAATTGATAAGTCCAAGCTCATCGATTCACCCGACCCGCCGCCCCCCCACCTCCTCTCGATGAGCCATTGTGTCTAACACTATGATGAAGTCCATTGAGATACTCTCCCACTTTTGCTCCAGAATGCGTAATGGCTATAGGAGTCCCACTAGATGGTTTTGTTTTGTTTTGTTCTGCTGGTAGGTCACACACTCCATCACATGCCTTAGTACGTCATCCTTGAGGCCCTTCCAGGAGAATCTCTCTCTAATCCGGCGGTATGTTTTAAAATACCCTTGATGTCCTGCAATAGGAGTATCATGTGTGGCCTTCAATATCTTCTCCTTGAGCTTGGATTCCAGTACTAAGTACATCCTATCCTTGTAGAAAATGACATCATCCGCTACCTTGTACTTGTCGTCCTGTACTAGGCCGTCCAATATCTCACATCAAATTTATTTTTGGAGTACTCCACAAGAAGGTGGGATTTCGAATCTGCTGGAATAACCATCAATGAGCAAGCGACCGACTTCCAGGAAAGGGCATCAGCAACAACAATTTTCTTCCCTTTTACATACTCAATATCAAAACCATAAGCTTGCATCCTACTAACCCATTTTTGTTGCCTTCCATTCAAACTTTTCTATTCCAGGAAATACTTCAACTATTGTGGTCAGTCCTCACCACAAACTTGTTGCCCACCAGATACTGTCTAAACTTCGCCAAGGCATGCATGATGGAAAAGCATCTACTTGTCGTAGATAGAATAGGGCCTTTCTGGCTCTCTGAGCTTCCTGCTCTCAAAAGCTATGGGATGTTGATTCTGCATCGATACTGCTCCGATGCCAATGCCTGAAGCGTCACATTCCAATAAAAAAGGTTGGCTGAAGTATGGCAATGCTAAGATTGGGCAAGTACTCATTCTTGAGCTTGTTGAAAGCCCATTGTGAGTCATTTGTCCATCTAAAAGCCCCTTTCTTCATAAGATCTGTAAGGGGTGCAACTAGCTGAGAAAATCCCTTCACAAACCGTCTATAATATTGGCACAATCCAAAGATTCCCTGTAGCTCTGTGAGTGTCTTTGGCGGGGGCCAATCTATAATAGCATGGATCTTCTCGATGAACTTGCACACTTCATGCATTGATCACATGGCCCAAGTATAGTATCTCTGTAAGGCCGAACTCACACTTGGAGGCCTTGGCGTACAAGGACTGCTCCTTCATGATGCCCAATACCTCGTCTAGGTGCCTCATGTGGTCCTCCCGAGTCTGACTGTAGATGAGTAGATCATCAAAGAACACCAACAAAAATTCTCAATTGTTTGCGAAAAATGTGATTCATGTAGGATTGCAAAGTAGCTAGTGCATTAGTTAAACCAAATGGCATAACTAGGAACTCCTAGTGCCCATGGTGACACCAGAAAGTTGTCTTGTGAACATCCTGTTCACAAACTTTGATCGATGATACCTGGACCGGAGGTCAATCTTTGGGAAATATACTACCCCATGCAACTCATCTAGCAGCTCATTGATCGTGGGAATTGGGTATTTGTTCTTAATCGTCTTTTTGTTTAGAGCCGTGTAATCTATGCACATCTGCATTACTCCATCTCTTGATTTAACTAACTAGGTGGCCAACCATGTACCATGCACATGTACCATTTGCCTTAAAGATGAGAAAGAAGTACCTAATAATTTGTTTTCAAGTGAGTCAGCTCTTCTTCTTGTCTTCTCTCCATGAAACTGCTGCACCCCTGTGGGGGATATTGTAATTATATGTTAGCATAAAGGTCTAGTGATGCAGGAGCATCGTGGCATGCCAACAATGTGATGAGTTGGTCACATGTTGTGGCATCGTTTGTAACCGTTTTTGTGCTGCGTCATTGTCTGTTAGTACCGTAGGGGCGGCTGCGCATCGTGACTCCCTGCATGGAGATCAAACCGCAGGCTTATTTGATTTCGACAAAGATGTTTTCATCATGCTTAGGAGTTCGTTTGTTTTTAGTTACAGGACCACTCAGTTGAGGCGGTTGTAGTTTTAGCATAAATAAACAGTTTAGAGATGTAGAGGGGGTTTTGCTCTTCAGCATTAGAATTCTGAATTTGCAGAGAGAGGACAGACCTGTGTTTAATTCCTACTTGTAAATATTTCGAAGAATCGAAAGGAGAGAGATCCAAGCTGTGCACATTTTTCCTTTGTTGCTTAATAGAAGGTTTAACCGTGTGTTTATAGGGTTGTTAGCCTTTATGCATGTACTATGTTGAATTGTGTATCTGTGCAGTGCCGACTTCGGCATTTTCATGAACATTTGTGTATTTCTGAGAAGCTACTGTATTCACTCATCAATTTCTAGTTGAAGTAGAGTGTAGATGCATGCATAAGAGTGTAAGGCTAAAGAATCGGGATGATTACATGCTGGATTGATAAATTTCATGATCAATCGACGCAACCCGCAAGTTTTCTGCCTTAACAAGTTTTTGCAGAGAACGAACAGTGGAGATTGAGCTGCAGATCAAGATCTAACGGTCCGGAAGGAGTCTGCAATGGAAGTTGTGAGGGAGTTAACAAGTCCGCAGAGATCTGAGAGGTCCGTGCGAAAAAGAAGATTGACGGTCGGAGCGAAGGCCAAAAAAATCTAATGGCTAGGAGAATTGCGGGGGAAGAATTTTAGGAAGGGAGTTTCGGGGGAGCAACTTTGGAAGTTGGCATCCCGCATCCCACATCTCGAAACCCGATTTTGGGAAGGTCGTTTCGGGACAAAAGTTGTGGGGCGTGTCTTCAGTTATTTGGAGATCCCGCATCTCGCAACCCGACAACAGAAACTCTGTTGCGGAAACAGAGTGTCGGAAAGACGACTGCGGACATTAGAGGAAATTTTATCTCAAAATGGGCCTCCTAAAAAAAATTAATAAAATAATAGTTAAAATAATAAAATAATATTTATTAATTTTGGAGGAAGAAAAGAAAAAAACCAATTTTTTTGTTTGTATTTTCGACATATCTCCCCGTGTTTTTACTCAAATTTCGATCGGGAGAGTTCGTTGGATGCAGAATTTTAATTCCGCATCCAACGAGCTCTCCCGATCGAAATTTGAGTAAAAACATGGGGAGATATGTCGAAAATACAAACAAAAAAAGTAGTTTTTTTTATGATACCTATCCCCAAATTTATATTAAAAAAGTGTTTAAGACCTACACGATATTTCAAATTTAAAGCAATTTCATTGGCTAACACATGATGACATGGAATTTGAGTTAAAGTTAAAAGGCCCATTTTGAGTTGAAATTTCCTCTAATGGGCAAAATTGCGGTGAGGAAATATTTGGAGTAAAATTTTGCCATTAGGCTAAATTTGACAGTCCTGCTAAGTGTAGAAGCTTGAAGATCCTGGAAGTGCTGGTTGTGGTTGGCTGTGGTCTATGTTGATTGATTTGTCATTGATGCCAACATATGACTTGCATGGCCCTTTTAGTTGGTATTGATACCACCAATACCTTGCAGTGGACAAGCTAGATGATGTGATTCACATAGAAGGGATGGTTTTAAAGTGAAATAAAAAATATATAAAAAAAAAAAAAAAAGGAATCAAAAGAAGGGATGGTTTTAAAGTGAAATAAAAAATATATAAAAAAAAAAAAAAAAGGAATCAAAAGAAGGGATGGTTTTAAAGTGAAATAAAAAAAGGGGGGATGTTTTAAAATAAAAATTTTTTGGGGTAAGGTGAATTAGAAAGGGTGACATATTCCTTAAAAGAAGGAAATGTTCCTTTTCCCTCTCATATAAATACACCTATATTTTTGATTGAGAAGGTGCTCTGAAGATATGATTGCAAGAGTGGTATTATTGCGGTGGGAAATTTTTTGGCAGCGTAGGAATAATTTTTTTGCATCCAACAAAGTGAAGAGAAGAAGCTCGCTAAGTGTGGGAGATATCGGTTCAGCTTGCAGGTCAGATCTCTGAGATTCAGATCTGGTATCGCTAATGGAGATCGAGGGTAGAGGACGCTGGAGATCGCTGATGTAAAACCAAAATCTTCACTGCTTGCAGCACCAGATGTAGATCACTGTTGTACACTTCGCTGTCAGATGTAGATCATGGCTTACATTGATTTGTTATGTAGATCGTTGGCTTAAATCGATTTGTTATTCAGATCATCCTTGTTTGGAATATTTGGTAGATCGCATGATCAGTGATGAAGATGGATGACGATGGTCTCTGATGACGAAGATTCGGTGATTGCTTGTTCTAATTCAGTGATTACTGGTTTAAGATGCAAAATGCAGGAGATATGTGTGACTCGTTTTTAGTGAAGGGTGTTGCTTTTTAAGAAGACATTTTCATATGCTGGTTTTGAACAACAACCAAAGGAGTTTCTGAATGCAAAAATCCTTCTTCTAAATGTCGAGCTGGAGCTTAAATCAGAAAAGGAAAAACGCAGAAGTGAGTACTTTGTTTATCGAGATATTTTCTCTGCGGGGCGTGTAGCAGAGGAGGATCTACAGCGTGTTGCTGCCGCAAGAGTCTGCGGTGCTTATTTCAAAGAGCACATACACGTCAAACGTTACTGGCTTCCCTTCGTTGGCAATAACGTCGGTACAGAAGAGGAGTTTCGTGTAAATTACATCATAGCTCTAATAAATTGCTTCATAAGTGAGTAGAGTTTTTCTGACAGAGGAGAATAAATTGGCTATGTGTGAGTATACACCTGTTTGTGAGACCGGACATGGATTCTACAGGAAATTGATATCTGTGATGATGCTTGCTTGCCCCGAAAGTTCAAAAACCGGACTGGACAGAAGATATTAGATGCGAGAGTCCCTGTGACCGTTTGAGATCCTGACCTACACCTATATATGTCAATCGGGACAGAGTGAAACCTACGGTGTACCTGAGAAAGGTGTACGTTTTTACAAATTAAAGGATGTCAAGGGATTGCCCAGAAATGGTCTGATGCGTTTGCTCTTGCTTTTACTCGGTCGGGTGTGATGAACCAGAACTCTGCTAAGTTGAAATTAAATTTTTTTGTTACGGTTTATAGAGGAGTATGTTGGGAGGTGACCTGAGTTTCTGGGATCGTCCGAGGATAAATTGCTGCAGAATTTCATGGTTCCTGTTGAGGAGTAGAAGCTTCCTCGCAATATCGAGTCATCCTGCGGCTCTGAGAAGAGACTGAAGCCAACGCTTAGGGCTTAGGGCCCGATATTGATGAGCAAGTCTTCAGATAAAACGGCGAGTTACACTTCAGTGCATTATATGCCCATGTCAGATGGGATTTTCATTGAGCAGGCTGCCAGTGGCGATATAGGAGATTTAGTAAGAAAATTCGTTGTAAGGGAATTCAATTGAAGAGATACTAGTAGGTTTTGAACCTTGGAGTTCATGATTATTCTCTGTACCAATGATTGCATTTAAAATTCTGTTTTGTCCTCTCGGATTGCCTTAACGGAGATACAGATACTGCGATTCCTTGAAGATAGAAACTACATGATGCCGTGTACTAAGAGATGAGCAGACTGAGTTAATCTAACAAAAACTTACAGAGTTAGATGATCTGCAGAATGCTGTTAGTGAAAGGCTGATGAGCAGCTCAATAGTTTTGTGACTTTGGTGACAGTAGTGTATAGCAGAGTGAAAATGATGATCAGTGCAGACATGGCAAAGGGATGTTAACAAGGGCTAGCTAGGCTGTGACTATCTTCTAAAGTGTTAAAGTCAGCCATGTCACGGTGCTTGAAGGAGAGCACTTCTTTTGAGAGCAGTAAGGGGCATTTGTGAAGAAAGATACATTTGTGAAGGGTGTATTCTACCCTTAGAGGAGACAGATCTTATTGCCAGTACAATCAGTCACAATTTACAGAGGTCATAATCTATAGTGGCAGCCAAGTACTCTCAAGGAGCAGATCTACAACGTACTCAGGAGATTTTACTCTGAAATATGAAAGTTCAAGTTCAGAATTTTCAAAGTCTTCTACAGCACATACAGTTCAGGGTTGAACTGAGTGTTGGTGTATGCTGAGCAGAGATGATCAGCAGCGTTGGTGATGACTAGCAGCAAAGATTGACCAGCATTGATGAACTGTGTTGACCAGCTGAAGAAGTTCTGATCAGTGGATAATTTGCAGCAGTGATGTCCAGCTGAAGATGAGCAGGGATTCATGGGCAGCGGTGAGCAGTGGTACAGAAGAGTTGATGGGATGAGCAGAGAAGATGAGCAGCTTGGATGTATCAGAGATTTCTTGTGAGACACAAGTATACTGTTTGTAAAAGCAAGCTTGTCTTGCTTTTGAGGTTAGGATACCTCAGTCACTTCTTAGCAGGGTCTAAGAGAACCAGGCAGGGTCCTGGATTAAGAGCAGGTGCTCTATTTTATCAGTAGGTGCTGATTTCACCTAACGGTTGTAGCCGGACATAATAATACAAAAAGATTACAAAATTACATTGTGTTGTGTCTGTTGTGTTTCTGATGATCTAAGTGCTTTTGATTCATGAATGATGATCTGGAAGATGTTTATGAATTGATGAATTGGTAGCTAACCCTAATAATCTGTGAAAAGTTGAAAAATTGGTTGCACACTGATTCACCCCCCCTCTCAGTGTCTACAGTCTATCCCACCTACATCAATTTTGGTATCGGAGCGAGGAAGTTGAGATTTCCTGTTGAGGAATTCCACAGTTGAGTTTGTGGGTAGAATTTCTGAAGGAGCAAGGAGAAGCTCGTGAAAGAGAGAAGCGTAGCTGAAGAAGCCTAGAAAGAGCAAAGAGAAGTGCTCAAGATGTTCTGTGTAGAGGACTAGCATTGCCGAAAGACCAAGGGCCGAGAAGAGGCTTGGTGAGGTAAGTTGTAACAGTGTGAAAGAGAACTGTTATTGCAGAGGCTTAGTGTGAGAAGATGGTTGCATGCATGGGAGGAGCAAGAGGTCGTGATAGAGGTTGACCAGGAGGGAACGCAGAAGTTCTAGAGGAAATGAGGGAGTTGAGGGCACGTCTGGAAGCCATGGAAATAGATAGACAAAGAGACCCAGAAGCAGGGGATGTAAGTGAACCTGAGGATGAAGAGTAAAGAGAAGAAGCTGCACCTATGCAGGAAACACCAGAGTTAAGATATTTCAGATCTATTCTGGGAGCGACTTCAAGGTCGAGACCGGAGTTGCCTACCTATGATGGAAGTCTCGTTGCGAAGCATCTCATTGACTGGATCAGTGAGTTGGATAAGTACTTTGAGTACGATGAGGTAGAAGAAGACAAGAGAGTCAGATTGGCTGTGACGAGGTTGAAAGGGCATGCATCCTTGTGGTGGGATAGTCTGCAAACAGAAAGAAGAAGAAAGAATAAGCCATTGATAAAAAGATGGGATAGAATGGTAGCAAAGATGAGGGCTAAGTTCTTGCCCAAAGATTACCAGTTAATTATGTATAGACAAGTACAGAACCTTAGGCAGATATTGTTAACAGTGAGAGAGTACATTGAGGAGTTCTATAAAGTAAACCTAAGGGATGGATATGTGGAAGAGTCAGTAGAGAAGGCTGCTAGATATGTGAATGGTCTAAGGATGGATATCCAAGAAGAGATTAGCATGATATTGCCTAGAACGTTGGAGGAGGCGTATCAGTGTGCCTTGAGGGCAGAGGAAAAGATAACAAGGAAGCAAAGCTTCAATAGAGGTCGCGGTTCAGCTAGAGGAAGAGGGCAAGCGACTGGGAGAGGAAGGTTTGGACCACAGAGAGGAGAGTCTAGTAACTCTAGCCAGCAAGAGCAGCGTGGTAGAGGAGGTGATTCTAGCAGAAGAGGACCTTACCAAGGAGGTAGAGGTAGAGGACGAGGCAGAGAAGCTGTCGTTCGGTGCTATAAATGCAACCAGTTGGGGCATACGTCATTTGAATGTCCAAGAAAAGAAGACGTAGGACAAAGAGGAGCCTATGTAGCTCAGAATGAGCAGCAGCAAGAACAGTTGATGGTAGAGGAAGTTTTGCCAGAGACAGGAGAGTCGTTGATGATGAATAAAGTCTTGTTGAAACCTGAGAAGGAGCAAGCAGAGCCTGCTCAAAGGAAGTCTTTATTCAAGACTATTTGTAAAGTCCAAGGGAAATGCAGTAAGATGGTGATTGACAGTGGGAGTATTGATAATCTTGTTTCCACAGAGATGGTGGAAAAGCTGAGTTTAAAGAAGACCAAGCATCCTGTTTCATACAAAGTATCTTGGTTACATAAAGGACATCAAATCCTGGTGAGTGAGCAGTGTATAGTTGATTTCCAAATAGGTCCATATAAGGACAAGATTCTGTGTGATGTGATTCCCATGGATGTTTGTCATATACTGTTAGGCAGACCGTGGCAGTTTGATAAGAAAGCAACTCATGATGGTAGGAGTAACTGTCATAGTTTCGAGCAGAATGGGATAACACATGTACTGCACCCTTTGCAAGAAGGTAGTACAGCAGGACAGTTAACACCTAAAGTTTTGATGTTGTCAGGAAAGGAGTATTTGTAGCAGGTTGAGGAAGAAGAGTTGAACTGTGCTATGGTATGTAAGCCAAGAGTGGTGATGATGAAGACCAACGTGGCAGATCTACTTGAGGAGATTCAGGAGATGCTGAGTGAGTTTAGTGACATTGTGGTGGATGATTTACCCAATGAATTACCACCAAGGAGGGATATAAACCATCAGATTGATTTTATTCTAGGGGCCAGTTTACCAAACAAGGCATCATACAGATCGACACCTCAAGAGAATGAAGAATTAAGGAAGCAGGTCCAAGTATTGTTGGACAAGGGATTGGGCCAGAAGAGTCTAAGTCCATGTGCAGTACCAGCAGTACTGACACCAAAGAAGGATGGTGAGTGGAGGATGTGTACAGACTCCAGAGCAATTAATAAGCTCACTATCAGATATATATTTCCATTACCAAGGATGGATGACATGATGGATTGCCTAAGTGGGGCAACATGCTTTTCAAAACTGGATTTGAAGAGTAGATATCATCATATCAAAATCAGAGAGGGAGATGAGTGAAAAACAACCTTTAAAACAAATGATGGGTTGTATGAGTGGTTGGTCATGCCATTTGGACTGTCCAACGCACCAAGCACTTTTATGAGATTGATGAATGAAGTCTTGAGAGATTTCATAGGTAAGTCTGTGATAGTTTACCTTGAAGACATTTTGGTTTTCAGCCAAACAAAAGAAGAGCATCTGAAACATCTGAGATATGTTTTATAGAGACTGCAACAGGAAAAGTTGCTGATAAATGTGAAGAAGTGCATATTCACGAAGACAAAGCTAGTGTATTTGGGATTTGTTATCTCAAGAGAAGGGTTGAAGATGGACCCAGAAAAGGTGCAAGCAATCATTGATTGGCCTTCACCAAGGATCGTATTTGAGGTAAGAAGCTTTCATGGATTGGCAAGTTTCTATAGGAAATTTATAAAGAATTTTAGTGGTATTTGTGCATCTATCGTTGAGACAATCAAGAAGGATAGACAACCATTTCAATGGACAACAGAGGCTGAAAGGAGCTTTCAGTTCTTGAAGAAGAAGATCACTGAGCAACCAGTATTGAAGTTACCAGACTTCAAACACCCTTTCCAAGTGAAGTGTGATGCTAGTGGAGTAGCAATCGGGGCTGTACTAAGTCAGGAGGACAGACCCGTAGCGTATTTTAGTGAGAAGCTGAATGATGCCAAGCAAAAGTATTCATCTTATGACAAGGAGTTTTATGCTATTGTTCAAGCAATGAAGCATTGGAGGCACTACTTGATTCCCAGAGAATTTGTGTTGTATTCTGACAACCATGCATTACAGTACATTATGCAACAACCTAAGTTGAACCTGAAACATGTCAAGTGGGTTGAGTTCTTGCCAAGCTTTACCTTTGTGTTGAAACACATAAGTGGACAGTCAAACATAGTAGCTGATGCCTTGAGTAGAAGACTGTTGATTATGCAAGAAAACTAGATCCAAGTCTTGGGATTTGCGCATTTGAGGGATTTTTATGAAGCTGACATTGATTTCCAGGAAGCTTACAGGGCTTGTAAGAATCCAGTGGAGGTGGACAGAGAGCCATGGATGGAGTATACACTTCAAGATGGTTTACTCTTTAAAAATAGTAAACTGTGTGTACCAAGGTGTTCTATGAGAGAGAACCTGATACAGGAGAAGCATAATGGAGGTATGGCAGGTCACTTTGGAAGTGATAAAACCTTCAGACAGTTGGGTCATTTCTATTTTTGGCCAAGGATGAGGTCTGAAGTTGAGAAGTTTGTAAGCAGATGCAGAGTATGCCAGCATGCTAAGGGGAGAAGCCAGAACGCAGGATTGTATACACCATTTCCTATTCCAACTAGGCCTTGGGATTCTGTGAGTATGGATTTCATTTTGGGTTTACCAAGAACTCAGAGGGGACATGATTCTATCTTTGTTGTAGTGGATAGGTTCACTAAGATGGCACATTTCATTCCATGTTACAAGACTAGTGATGCTACCCATATTGCTAATTTGTTCTTTGATGAAGTTGTGAAGCTACATGGTTTACCTAGAAGCATTGTATCAGACATAGATGTGAAGTTCACAGGTCATTTTTGGAGGACCTTGTGGAAGAAGTTGGGTACTAGACTGAACTTCAGTTCATCATATCACCCACAGTCTGATGGACAGACCGAAGTAGTCAATAGGAGTCTGGGGAACATGTTGAGGAGTTTGATTGGGGAAAGTCCTAAGCAGTGGGACAAAGTCTTAGCTCAAGCTGAGTTTGTCTATAATGATTCACCAAACAGGAGTACAAGGATGAGTCCATTTCAAATTCTGTATGGAATGCATCCAAGAGGTGTGTGTGAACTTTGTGACTTAGGTCAATTGGAGAAACGAAGTGCTGATGGAGAAGAGTTTGCTACAAGAATTAGTGAACTGCAGGAGCAAGTGAAAGCGAGGTTACAGTAGAGTAACACCAGTTATAAGACCCGAGCAGATTCCAAAAGAAGAGAAAAGAACTATGAAGTAGGAGATTTGGTCTTAGCATATTTGAGGAGGGACAAATTTCCAAAGGGAGAGTATAACAAGCTGAAGATGAAGAAGACTGGACACTGCAGAATACTCGGGAAGTTTTCAGGAAATGATCATGGGTTAGAAATGCCTACAGGAATGGGTATTTCACCAATCTTTAATGTAGCAGGTGACACTAGAACCTTTGCAGAAGGTGAAGATCCAACTGAAGACTTACAATGGGTGGGGCAGATGCCTGTGGCACAACCATTGAAAGTTGAGGCCTGTTGTCCGCTGATTGCACACCAGCAGTAGAAATCTTCCGAAAGCTGTCTCCTCACTTGAGAAAGTGGGAGAAGTGTGACCTTGGGGGAAAGCACAGAGCTAGGTACTGTCACCTACTCCTAGCTCCTCCGTTTAGGCTAACTCCTAACGAAGCAAAGGGGGGTAGTCCCTAACAAAGAGTTTCTATGGCTCAATGTAGTTTAAGTGTTTTAATTTGGTTACGGATACGGATGGGTGTCGTTTAGGAGTTATTGTGATTAAATGTGTTTGTTTATTATGAATTCGAAATATAAGATAAAGCAATCCATGTTGCAAGAATTAAAAGAAAGACAATAATTCAAGACTTTATAAAATAATGATGCATTCACAGATAAAAATTTAATATGCCAAAGACAAGTGATCCAGATATAACAATCAAGCCTAGATTAATAGACCAGTGCCTTTATGGAGTCAAAGCTCTGTAATGCCTTTTAAGAAATAAATCCAAGTCCTGAAATAAAGCTAGTGGATGTAACGTTGTGCAAGTGCTCTTGGTATTTTTTAAGTGTTTTAAATGATCTTGCTTATGGTGTCAGCAAAAGGTGTTCAATAGCTGGGAAAATGTTCCAAGTTAATCTATTGGAGACATGACGACCCGCCCAGTATCCCAGGCTGGTATCGCGAAGATTGACCAGCTAGCTGAGAAGCTTAGATAGTGGGGAGTTTCGACGCCTCTACTAAGAAGAACTTAAGAAATCTTCTACAACGTCGGTGCGTTGGTTATGGGGTTAAGTTTTATTATGTTTTTCTTATGCGAACTTAGCAAGTTCGTTCATCGTTCTGAGTACGAGCCCAACCTGAAAGTCGACAGAGCATACTAGGTGAAGGATGATCAACAAAGTTAATTAATTATGGGAATGTGAGTTGCAAATTTTATTAAGTGAATTAATTAAAACTCTCTGACAGAGAGCACTCTTGACCTTGTCTTATGACAAAGGTTCAAGAGACTTAGCTAATCTAAATGCCTCATGCAAGGAAAATGCAAGTCTAACTATGCTCTTCGATAGAGAGTGCTCTTGACTTGGGTTACGGCAAGTTCAAGAGACTTAATTAATTAATTGATTAAACTTAAGAAAAATAAAAAGAGCTAAACTACTCAAGAGTCTCTTTCAGGCTTTTTAGGCCATAATCGGGAGAGCATGGGGCTAAGTAAACAAAACAAAAAGAAAAGCAACTCTCCGATAGAGAGCACTCTTGATCTACAACGTGAGATTCAAGAGATTTTGATAATTTTTAGGGTTGTACAATAGTATATCAAAAGGTAAACAAAGCTTTGCACTAGATAAGTAAGGAAACTTTTTTATCTTTTCTATTTTATGCAAGATGAACTTTCAGAAATAAACTATCTAACTCCAATAAAAGAAACAAAACTTTAACAATTTGAAACTATTCTATCCTATTCTACCTTTAGCAAATTATTAAACAAACATGCAAGCATGAAAAAGGGACGATACAAGCTTCCCCCAAATGGGGGAAGAGGGGTGTGGGTGCCGTAATCCCACTTGCTCTTTATTAACACTTTTACAATTTTTGATGTTTTTTGCCTCTTCTTGAATGAGCAAGGTGAGAGAGAAAGAGAGGAGGGAGGTGTTTTTGTCTTTTTTGCTCTTTGTTTGTTCCTTTGCTTGCTTATGGCCTTTGGGCTCTTTTTGGCTTCCCTGAAAACAAGTGCTTTGAACACTAACTTGTTATATGATAGTCCAAAAATGAAACAAAAATAGATCTATAAACTAATTCTAAAATAAACTAAACTTCCACAATGAAATTGGAGGAAAGCAGATAGAAGAAGCTACGAAAAGGAGAAGAAAAAAGACAAAAAAGAGGGTTGAAACAAAGGCAAAAGAGGGCTGCAAACAAAGGCAAAGAAGGCTGCAAAAAAGGGTGAAGAAGGCTGCAAACTAAGGCCAAAAGAGGGCTGCAAACTACAAGAAGAAAGAGGAAAAGAGGGTAGCGAAAAAGGCGAAGAAAGAGGCTGCAAACTAAAGTGAAAGAAAGCTGCAAACTAGCAAGGAGGACAGCCAACAAGGGCATACGGTTTGGTGAAAGATAAGTAACTTTAAGATCCAAACCTTGCCTAACCCAAAAACTTAGAAATTTTACTTCAGAGATGAATGAAAGTAGGGAGAAACCGATCAAACCTGTGGATCTTTAAAAGACACTTGGATCTCATATGGCAAGTAATTACTGGAAATTTGCACTTGACTCCAAGAGAAGAAGATGCAGCTGAGCTCAAACTTCTGCTTAGTAGGATGAAATGATTTGCAAAACAACTCATATACTTGCCAAACAAAGGATTAGATCATGTATTGTTCACAAATTGAAATAAAAAAGTAGCATGAAATATAAATGAATAAAACAATGCTATTTTTTGATCTCTAAAAGTAAATCAATAAACAGATAACTTGAAAACTACAAATACCTGTTCTTATGTGCTTGCAAAAGCCCTCTAAAGCATAGATTCATAATCTCAAATTGACAAGAAAGAGAAAATTAAAATAACATCACCTCATCCATCAAGTACAATCATCCACAATGTCACACCACATGAGCCTCCAAAGCCTTATTTTTATTCCAATGGTTGCATGAAAGCAACAAGCATTTACAAAGTTTCACCAGAGTTTCTCTACAAAAATTATCCCTCCCATAGAGCTGAAAGAGCATCTATTTATACAATGAAAGCAAGCTAAAACCCTAAAACCAAAAATCTTGACCTAACCGGCTCGGCACACAACTGAGAGCCCAAACCTTAAAATAAGTGGGTGTGAGTGAGGGGTGGCCTCCACCTAGGCAAGGCGGCCCCACTCCAACCCTAGGCTCTGAAAATAAACCCCTGATGAAGCCACACGTGTGAAGACGCCT
This sequence comes from Pseudotsuga menziesii, assembly GCA_001517045.1. Lineage (NCBI taxonomy): Eukaryota > Viridiplantae > Streptophyta > Pinopsida > Pinales > Pinaceae > Pseudotsuga > Pseudotsuga menziesii. The sequence goes on from LPNX010052210.1 coordinate 25,291, forward strand.
CCTTGAGGAGAGAGGAGCGTGAGCTTGAAGGAAGAGGCAAGCGTGAGGTATGGAGGAGCCACACGCTAGGTATGGAGGAGCCAATACCTAGAGATCATCAATACAAGTCGCAGTTAAACCTTGATCAAATCACCCGGCAAATGAGCAAGCTCCAACTCACCCAAGCGTGGTCATCACTGAAGGAGGCGAATTGGCCAAGTGGATGAGGACTCAATGCTCATTTAATGCTGACTGAAGCCGAGTTCTGTTAACTCCAATCATCATTAATGCCCGATGCCATGTCATTCTGCATTTCATTTCGTTGATTCGGGTTAATTTGGAGAGATTTGGATTTTCTCCAATATAATCATTTTAATTATTTAATCAATATTTTTCCCAAAACTGACTTTTTTGAGAAAATATGAGTTATGTGGTTGAATGATGATCTGAAACTTGGTGCTAGTTGGCTGGATGATCATGAATGATTTTTGGCTTAAGGTTAGAGCCTTCAATCACTGAATTCGGGTTCCGGATGACCGACTTATTACAAATTGAATTTTTCCATTTAAATTATGGAAAAATTTAATTAAAAACTTAGGAAAAATAAAAAAATAAAAAAATAAAAATTTTGGCGTGTCTGGTGAAAATTTTTCGGAATTCTTTTTGAGGGTCCTAGTGACTTAAGACATGACCATAGTCTATTCTAATAATGTTTAGTAGGTTTATATATACTCAGTTGGGCTCTAATAACCCCCCAAGGCCCAGAATTCAAAATCGGGCATTCCAGCTTTGGAGGAAGCAGGAGAAAACCACGTCAATTATACTGGGCTATAGGCAAAGCATAATTGTCAAGGGCAAAAAACTCCCTGGAATACCTTAGTTGAAATTCTACGACATAGGAGACCGAACCACTCAAAACACCTTACTAGCACATTTTATTACAAACCCCGCGGGGCCATGGCCATAATTATTCAAAACAAGAAACTGACTAGCCAAAACTGGCTAGACACAAAGGCGGATCATTTGATACACTGGAAACAAACATTTATCATGTTTGTCAACTAGCGGCTCCTCAGGTAATCCAACTATGGTACAAAGAAGTTGGGAACAAGGCCATTCTGGACACTAGAGTTACAAAGAGTACAAGGAGGAAGGACAATCTGGAGTATTTGGTTAAGTGGAAGAAGCGACCAACATAGGATTCTACTTGGATGAGCGCTGCAAAGCTAGAAGCCAAGGGTTTATCTGTAGTAGATCTAATGAACAGGGGTTCATAATTTTTCTACCTTGTGAGTCTGATGTAGGAGCATCGTGGCATGCCAACAATGTGATGAGTTGGTCACATGTTGTGGCATCATTTATAACTGTTTTTGTGTTGCATCATTGTCTGTTAGTACCGTAGGGGCGGCTGCGTATCATGACTCCCTGCGTGGAGATCAAACCATAGGCTTATTTGATTCCGACAAAGATGTTTTCATCATGCTTAGGAGTTCGTTTGTTTTCAGTTGTAGGACCACTTAGTTGAGGCGGTCGTAGTTTTAGCATAAATAGACAGTTTAGAGATGTAGAGGGGGTTCTGCTCTTCAGCATTAGAATTCCGAATTTGCAGAGAGAGGACAAACCTGTGTCTGATTCCTACTTGTAAATATTTTGAAGAATCGGAAGGAGAGAGATCCAAGTTGTGCACATTTTTCCTTTGTTGCTTAATAGTAGGATTAACTGTGTGTTTATAGGGTTGTTAGCCTTTATGCATGTACTGTGTATATGTGCAGAGCCGACTTCGGCATTTTCATGAACATTTGTGTATTTCTGAGAAACTACTGTATTCACGCATCAATTTCTTGCTTGAATAGTTGAAGTAGAGTGTAGATGCACGCATCAGAGTGTTAGGCTAAAGAATCAGGACGATTGCAGGCTGGATTGATCAATTTCATGATTAATCGACGCAACCCGCAAGTTTTCTGCCTTAACAAGTCTTTGCAGAGAACGAACAGTGGAGATTGAGCCGTAGATCAAGATCTGACGGTCCGGAAGGAGCCTACAACGGAAATTGCGAGGGAGTTAACAGATCCGCAGAGATTTGAGAGGTCCATGCGAAAAAGAAGATCGATGGTCGGAGCGAAGGTTGAAAATATCTAGCGGCTAGGAGAATTGCGGGGGAAGAATTTCAGGGGAGCAACTTTGGAAGTTGGCATCCTACATCCCGCATCCTGAAACCTGATTTCGGAAAGGTCGTTTTAGGACAAAAGTTGCGGGGCGCGTCTTTGGTTATTTGGAGATCCCGCATCCCGCAACCCGACAACATAAATTATGTTGCGGAAACAGATTGTTGGAACGACGACTGTGGAGGCAAAATTGCGGGGAGGAAATATTTGGAGCAGAATTTGGCCATTATGCTAAATTTGGCAGTCCTACTTAGTGTAGGAGCTTGAAGATCTTGGAAGTGTTGGTTGGGGTTGGCTGTGGTCTATCCCACCTGCATCATCTAGTTTTGTATAACTTAGTAACCTAGGACTTTTTCATTAGGGAAGTCCTTTCATTGAGTGTTTTTTTCCTTGGATGATTAAAATTCATTTTCAGTGATTTTAATTATCTGAGATTTTCACTCAAAATTACCTCAAAAGTGGTGAAAGACATTCTAATGATTGCGTCCAAGGGGCGACTAAGGCCTAGGAATATTTTATTGTAATGTTTCGTTTTTGAGAAATAGGGAATTGACTGAGGACCTTTAATACCAGGAGCATATTAGGACAATTATTCAGTCATCAGTATAGTAAAGAGGGTCATCAGAGTTCATATCGGAAAGCATGGGGAGCATGTAAGCCTTGTTTCTTCTGTGTTAAAGTCAACATGAAATTAGAATTGCATGCATGCAAAAGTGAAGCATAAACCCTGAAAGTGACATGCAAACCCTAAAAGTACATGCTATTCTATTAAAGAAGGGTTATTGGACCAAAGAGATTATTTATGATTATTGTTGATTGATTTTGGAGTTTCGAGCAGCAGCACAGTGTGCAGCCGTGGCGGTTGGGGTTGGAGACGGTGTCTTGAGCTAGCGAGGGTTTGGCAGTGAGATATCTGCCCTAGTCTCTTATTGGGATAGATCATCCAGGTTTATCCATAGCACATCATATACTTAAGTATTCAGAGATCCAGCACATTCCGAAGGATTATTGATAGATCCACGTTTTGCAGCCGGAAGTAGCGGGGAAACCACAAAAGAATTCATTGGGACCACAAAACCTAGTCTTTCCTTCGCATGTCAGCTTCGTCTTTCTCAGCAGGCCTATCCTACGACATACAGTGATTATCAGCCATCAGTTTGCTCATCTGGAGCAGCTATCAACAAATAGAGAGCTTGGGGGGCGTGAGTAGCAGAACCACAAAACAATTCGCTAGGGCACTTAGAGGCTGCCAAACTTCTACATGTGACAGTCTATCTCTCTGGCATTAGCAGACAGACAAGCCCATAAAGTTTCAGCCTGATCTGACTTCTCCTCCTACAAAAACGTCAGCTTTAGTTTGGAGGGTGTTCACATTACTGCAGGATGGTAACATTAGAGGAAAGGAGCACTACTAGCCCACCTATCTGGATCTTTATGCATGCAGCTATATCTGGAGTTGTTATCAGCCGGGATATTAGTGGTAAGTGTTAATTTCTCTCTACAAACCCTAAACCTAATTCAACTACATTTTAGGGCATTTTTGCATGGCAAGTTTGCATGCCTAGTTGGTTCGTATTTTTGTATGAGATTGAGTGTGCGAGTCAGCACTACAATTGAACATTAGAGAATATCAGTATTTGGGATATTACAGTGGTATCAGAGCTATTTTCCTTGCCAGCTGTGGGCATGCAATATTGTAAATGAATTTAGAAGACCCATACAACATTACTTACCGGAGACAGAGGTTTAGAAACAGTGATAGAGGAGAAGAGGAGTTAGAGGACATAGAGTTGGGGGACATAGAGTATCAGTTTGGAAAGGGCAAAGAAACCATGGCCGATGATGATAAAACAACTCTCAATAGTCTCATATCAACCATAAAAGAACTCAGGACTGGGCAAAAAGAAATGATGAGTACCTTCAGGCAAATGACAGAGAAAAATAGGCCCACCCCACACAGTCCCTTGTTTCCCAATAGTGATAGGGTATCCACCAGTAGTAGTGGGGAGCACTTACATACCAACATGCAGAGCCATCTCCATATATACAACAAGCCTTCCTGACCTACCATGCCTCAATTCTTAGATAGTACATCTGCAGTGCCTCTAGCACAAGTAGACCCAGAAGAATCCATGAGTGCCTATCTGAGAGAGTATAGAGCTTTAGGAGATGACTTCCATTCAACCATGACCTTCACTGACTTCTGCCACTTTAAAAGTAAGAACAAACCCAAAGCTTACAATAGGCCATTCACCCTAACTATGAGTTACAGCGCACCGTAGGGAAACTGACTATCCCTACCTTTGAGGGTACCCGAGGTGGCCCAGCCCGGAATTGGGTGCAGAAGTTGGATACATACTTCCAACTCAACTCCATGATTGAGACAGATGCCATTAAATTGGCTTCTTTGCATTTGGATGGAGAAGGCCATGAGTGGTGGTACCACGGGTTAGCGACACTGAGTCACAATACCATCACATCGTACCCAGATTTTACACAGAGGCTCATTGAGCGGTTTGATTGAAAGGACCCTGAGGTGCACTTTAGAAAGCTAGCACAGCTCAACCAGACAGGTAGTGCAGATGCATTTATTTCAGAGTTTCAGAGGATAGTAGTACATGATGAGGATGTGCATGAGGAGATAGCATTAGAGCCATCTTGTGAGTTTAGCGACACAAGCACATGCGCTAGTCAGATTGTGGACAAGTCGTGTGATGAGTTGGAGTTGGTACACTCTTCATCATCTACAGCAAGGGCCCAGACAGTTATGATAGGTGAAATACATGAGGTACAAGGCAATGAGCACAACAGTCGAGACAGTGAGCAATCACACATGGAGGTTAGGGAGAGTTTATACATTCATGAGATAGAGCTTCTAGATGATAGTCACCGAAAGAAGATTGAACGTGTTAAAGAAAGAATTCTAGCAATGAAAGAGAGGACCAAGATACTTCATAACACCATATTACAGCGAGATGTTGAGCTTACAGCTCTTCGAGTTGTATGTGTCGAGTCAGCGGTTAGGATTTCTAGTATTGAAGAGCAGTTGGATTACTTGATGGGGCAGCAAAAGAAACATACTAATGCATTTCAAAACAGTCTTCTTCAGGAGTACATAGACAAGGCTTGCGGTAGCTTGAGTCCACATTTGCATGATGGCGGATGGTTTTTACAGGTTGGCTAGGATCGAGAAATTGGGCAGCAATATATGAGCATTCCAGTTGAAATCAGAAGGGCAGAATGTTAGCTTGGTAGGATTATTCCTTGTGATGGTGTTTATGGACAAGGTCCTTTTTGGGGGTTGGATGAGATTAAGGGTTGGTGTCCTATTTAGTGGGCGATTCTTGGGAAGACATTCCTAGCCAGGGGTATAGTCCCACAAGAGCCTTGGGATATTTGGGATGAAAGATGCATAAGTTTGCATTGGGATCTAGGTGGGAGACCTTATGAGGGATGGATACAATGTTTACTGATGGGGTTACTTGGGAGTCTACAGGATGCTCCTTGTTTCGATACTACGCAGGGTAGCCATGGTTGCATTTTGACCTCTGCAATTCTCAGATTGATTTGGGACCTTGGGATTACAGTGACTGGCAGTTTAGTGATTGCTAGAGGATGCTTTCAGGAGGTCTCTTGTGATGGTACCTTGTTTACACCGTGGTTAGTTACTCTACTTATAGGAGGATGCTATGGGATATCTTGTGATGGTACCGTGCAGTGCAGTGCTTGGAGCAGAGGGTGTTATAGATCTCCTAGGATAATTTGGGACCTTGGGATCATCCCGGGATTCAGTTGGTTCAGTTTGATTGATTGTAAAGTTGCGTTGTCATTGCTTGAGGACAAGTAATCTTTGGCGAGGGAGGACTGTAATGTTCCGTTTTTGAGAAATAGGGAATTGACCGAGGACCTTTAATACCGGGAGCATATTAGGACAATTATTCAGTCATTGGTATAGTAAAGAGGGTCATCAGAGTTCATATCATAAAGCATGCAGAGCATGTAAGCCTTATTTCTTTAGTGTTAAAATCAACATGAAATTAAAATTGCATGCATGCACAAGTGAAGTGTAAACCCTAAAAGTGACATGCAAACCCTAAAAGTACATGTTAAGTTATTTAAGGGTTATTGGACCAAAGAGATTATCTATGATTATTGTTGATTGATTTTGGAGTTTCAAGCAGCAGCACAACGTGCAGCTGCAACAGTTGGGGTTGGAGACAGTGTCTTCAGCTAGTGAGGCTTCGGCAGCGAGATATCTGCCCTAGTCTCTTATTGGGATAGATCATCCAGGTTTATCCACAACACTCATCATATACTTCAGTGTTCGGAGATCCAACACATTCCGAAGGATTATTGGTAGATCCACGTTTTGTAGCTGAAAGTAGTGGGGAAACCACAAAAGAATTCAATGGGACCACAAAACCCTGTCTTTCCTCTGCATGTTAGCTTCCTCTTTCTCAGCAGGCCTATCCTACGGTATGCAGTGATTATCAACCATCAGTTTGCTCACCTGGAGCAACTATCAGCCAAACAGATCAGTTGGGTGCATAAGCAACACAACTGACAATTAATTTGCTAGGGCACTTAGAGGTAGCCAAACCTCCGCATGTGCCAGTCCATCTCTTTGACATCAACAGACGGACAAGCAGGGAAAGCTTTAGCCCGAACGGACCTCTCCTCCTACAAAAAAGTCACCTTCAGTCTGGAGGGTGTTTACAGTATTGCGGGGCAGTAACACCAGAGGAAAGGAGCACTACTAGCCCACCTATCTGGATCTTTATGCATGCAGCTATATCTGGAGTTGTTATCAGCCGGGACATCAGTGGTAAGTGTTAATTTCTCTCTACAAACCCTAACGATAATTTAGCTACATTTTAGGGAATTTTTGCATGCCTAGTTGGTTCGTATTTTTGTATGAGATTGAGTGTGCGAGTCAACACTACAATATAACATTAGAGAATATCAGTATTTGGGATATTACATCTATGTAACCATGCTAGACACTATCCAGAGTCTTGCGGAATTTCATTAGGTTTTACCTAGGATTTTTTAATTTTTGGCAATTAAAAAATGTCCCTTGGCATAAAAATGTTGTAATAAAAAGAGGGTTAAATGACATAATTCCCATGAATATGGGTATGGGTACTCAAAATCAATGGCATGAGTCCCTCTACACCCTTGGGCAAAGTTTGAAGTCATTCAGACAAGTCTTGCTAAGGTTTTGGTCACATTTGCCAAAGTTAGGCAAGGAAATCAGGAAAATTGGCAATTAATTAGCAAGCCAAATTTTGGAAAAGTGCTTAAAGTCACTTAGAAGGGGAAATTTAAGTTTACAAGTGTTATATTATGTTCTTAAGGTGACTTTAGAAGAAAAAAATGCCTCCCCATGCAAGTGTTTCACAAGAATGAAGATGTAGCCAAAGGGGGGGCACCTCCCTTTTCATGGAAATTGAGATAATTGAAAATAAGCCAAAGTAAAGGATCCCACTTTGGTGGTCCCCCCCCTTTGGGCCTAAAATGAAGATTACAAATATTATGGGGGGGTTCCTCCCCATTTCTATTTGATTTCTCACCCTAAGAGGTGCCCCTAAGAGAAGTGTTTCCCCTCTTTGAGCTCCCACTCTCTCATTTGGACAAGTGGCTTGCATGCACTTGGGCTCTCTCTTCACTCATTTCCTATTTAAGGAGGCTTCCCCTCCTCATTTGGGTTACACACACACACACTCTCTTGCTCTTGCTCTCATTCTTTCTCTTGCTCTGATTCCATAGCTCTTGCTTTGGCCATTTCAATTTTCAACAATTTGGCTTTGTTAATAAAAAATCTTTGGAGGAATCCGGTGTCCTTTGAGCTGATTGATAGTTTATTTCTATTCTTAAGTAACTACATAAGCTAGGGAGGCCACGAAAGCATACTCATTTGCTTTGGTAAGATTTATGGTATTTGTATTTCATAGATTTTGTGAGTTCTCTTTCTTGTAGCTAAAGAAGTTCATATCTTTTCTAGTTTCAAATTTATGATTTCTTTGCTCATCATTTGATTATCACCTCTTTGTAGGTAGTAAAAATCTTATTAGTTGCAGGTTATTTGGATTGAGGAGTGGGATTCCAAGCTTGGATGCCCCATTGCTTCAGTTCTTAAAGAGCCAAGGACAAAATTTTCTCTCTTTACACATGAATTTCTACATTTTAGTTTGTTGGGTTCTTCAAGTCTGATTTTTACTCATATTTACTTCGGTTATCTCAACATTATTCTCTTGGCAACTTTGTATAAATTTTGTACATATATAGTACTAACATACTAACCTCCCCTAAGTGATTTAGGGCATATTTCATCATAATAACCACCCCAAAGGAAGAGCTTTAAGACCATCTCAAGAAAGGGGAAAAACATGGTTTTTGTCACTCCTTTTACCTCTTTCTTTACGCTGAAATTTCAGCTTTTGTAACAAGTCCAAGAGAGTTTCTTGGGCTTGATTTCTTATTTTGCATTTTAAGTGAAATTGAAGTTTCTCTTGTTTGCCATCCTTGCATGCAAAAGAAGTTGGGCTTGCTTACCTTTGCATAGGCAATTGTTGATTGATTTGTGTTTTGGCTTAGTTAGAAGTTCATTTTCTTATACTTTTATTTTATTTTTGTCCACACCTTGCAATTGTTTGGCTATGCCATCCTTGCAAAATCGTGTCGACTAGCATACTATTTTATTTCAATCTCATTTTGCCCACACCTGGCAAGTGTTTGGGTATGCCATGTAAAATCATGTCAACTGAGCTTTCAATTTTTGTTATTTTCAATTGCCCACACCTTGCAAGTGAGTTGGCTACGCCAGCCTTGCAACATCGTGTTGGCTTGCATTGTTAATAATTGTTAATTCTATATTTTGTTTAAAATAAACCTTGCCCCAATCTTCGCCTCGTATTCACTCCCTTTGCCGGTTGGTCCGACCCTAGGTGACAAGAAAGGGAGAAGACTCGAGTTGGTTAGAATAATAGGCATTTCAATCTATTATTGCAAGATTGAGAAAAGAGGATTAGTGTGTGGAGGTAGAGGCGTAGAGGTCGTTGGGGAGCTCGTGGCAGTTTGTGTCCTCCTGTTGAGCACCCGGGTTGTTTTTGGGACTAATTTGTGGAGGTAGGAGGGAGCCTTGTGCTCTCTTGTTGAGCACCCAATGGTTTCTCTTAGTTGAGGGACAAGGGTTGGAGGTAGGCACATTAGTTAGTTCTTTTATTTTCTCATGCAAACACATTAATTCCCCCAAGTTGAAGAAAGACTTTAAAATAAATTAAAATCTATTGGACCATTTGCACAACATCACTATCTTTCTTTTGATCTACTATTGCAGTCATCGTTTATTTGGTTCAGTTCTACTTCAAGCTCATCTCATACACTTTCATTTTCTTAAAGTATTTTACATTTGATGAATGTGGTCTTTGGATTATTGTGGTGAACGAATGATTTAGAGCAATTTGATCTTTTTGGCAATTTCATTGTAATCTTTGTTTGACACCATAGCCTGATTTAGGTAGGCACTGGTTTAGTAATACTATATTTCTATTGCAATTATATTTGGTTTACGAATAAAGAAATATTTGCTTGTCATTTGAAATTATTGCATTTCTGCATGGTTGATTGCCATAAAGTTTAAATTAATTTATTCATCTTTTAACTCCTAAAACACAACCTTTGAAACATAGTAAATATGGACTACCCTCCTGGACCTTTTTAGGAGTTGGGTCTAAACAGAGGAGTTTGGAATTGAGGTGACATTGGGTTCTAAACTCATATTCCCTCTGAAACACACCTAGTGGTTGGAAGACTTTCCCATGGTCAAGTGTGTTTTAGGCGGCAACACCATCCTTTTTCTTAACTAACACAACTGAAGATGCGAAAGGACTGGAGCTGGGCCTGATGTGCCCCATAGCCAAAAGATCTTTAATTTTCATCTCAATCTCGTCTTTGAATGCCTTAGGATGTCGGTATGGGGTAGTGATCACAGGTTTAGCCCCCTCCTCCAACTCTATGGTATGCTCAAAGCCTTTGTCTGGTGGCCTACTAGGTGGAATATCCCTGAACACTTTGTCATGCTTTCCCAAAAGGTTCTGTATGTCTATGTGGTATTGCTGGTCATCATGAGAAGTCTTCTTGGTAGTGATCAAGCACTCCGCTGTATATGCCACATGGCCTCGTTTGAAAAGTGCTTCCATCCTGTGGGATGATCTAATTCTTAGGGCTTCATTGGACATGCCCCTTGGAACTACTCTTGTGCCATCAAGAGTGTCAAACTTCATCTCCAAGGTGCAGTAGTCTTTCGTAATGGGTCCTAAGGTGCTAAGCCATTGTACTCCCAAAACCACGTTGATCTTTGTTAGATTGACTATGTAGAAGTCATCCGTCATGCTATAGTTCCCCATCGTCAAGGTTAGTTGGGGAGCCTTCAGTATACAGGGTATGATCTGTCCACCTGCTACATCTACGCCAAACGCCTAGGTTTGGATGCCCTGCTTGGCTACTAAGGCAAAGTCAATGAAGTTGTGGGTAGTCCTACCATCGATCAAGATTGCGACTCTCTGCCCTCCAATGATTCCTCTAACACGAAAAGTGTTGAACCTAGGAGTGGCTTATAAAGTAGCAATGTTCCCCCTCTGAGGCTGTACTGGTGGCTGCTGTACCTGTGGCTGGTCCTCATCCAATTCCTGCTCTAAGTCCTCATCCTTGTCACTATCTGATACCACCTCTATGTAATGGACCTCGCCCTTTCCCATACATTGATGTCTCGTTTGCCATGGTTTTTTGCAACTGAAGCACAATTTCTTCCTTCATAACTCATTCCGGGTTTCTTCATCTAACATGTTATTTCTGGATCCTCCCTTCTGAATTAGTTTCTTGTCCTTGCCCTTATGAGGAACGAAAGGTTTGAATGGGTACTTTTTCTTGGTTGCAACATCCTCCATATCTCGAGTACGTGTGATAGCATCCTGTAGAGTAACAGGCTTGATAGCCTTGACCCAACCACGTAATGGCTTAGAAAGTCCCTTTGTAAATAACGTGATAAGCCTAGGCTCTTTAATGTCAATCACCATAACCGCTAACCTCTGGAACTTTGTCATTAGAGGAAATTTGAGGTCTAAAATGGGCCTTATAAGAAAACGAGCCAACCATAATTTCTTGATGAGTTGGACTTCAAGAACCAATATAATTTTATTGAAATGAGTCAACCATAATGCTTGACTTGACATATTTGTCATAAAAAAATATTTTTTTGTTTGTATTTTCAACATATCTCCCTGTATTTTTACTCAAATTTCGAACAGGAGCACTCGTTGGATGCGGATTTAAATTCCACATCCAACGAGTATCCACATTGCATACTTTTGAAGGACCCTGCTTCCCCAAAAATAAGAGATACCTGAAAAAACGTGATGATGATTTTCAGGTATTTCTTGTTTTTGGGGTAGCAGGGTCCGTTAAAAGTATGCAGTGTCGATACTCTTTGGATGCGGAGTTTAAATCCGCATCCAATGAGTGCTCCCGCTCAAAATTTGAGTAAATACACAGGGATATATGTTGAAAATACGAACAAAAAAAGTAGTTTTTTTCTTTCTTCCTCTAAAATTAATAAATATTATTTTATTATTTTATTGTTTTTCTTAGGAGGCCCATTTTAGACGTCAAATTTCCTTTAATGGATGTAGGCATCTAGAGTCCCTGTCTGCTGGAGTTGAGCCAGCTCCTTGAAATGTACTTTTGGGTCCTTCTTGTTGAATCTGTTGGTCAATCTCTGAGTGAAACCTAGGTAGGATGTGATGTTGGCATGTCCCAACGTGACCAATCCATGGTACTACCAATCGTGTGCTTCTCCCTCCAGATGTAGAGTGGCGTACTTAATTGCTTTTATTTCTCTCATGGGGTTAAGCTGGAAGTATGTATCAATCTTCTGGACCCAAGCTCTTTCTGTGCACCTGCATGACCCATCAAACGAGGGAATATTCAATTTTCCCATCTTCCATTGCAAGTCAAATTTTTCCCCAAAATTTTTATTATTTTTGTTTTGTTCAATGGGGCAATCTACTGACTTTCTTCTCCTTACTTTAGCAGGTTGATGGTTGTTCATGTTATTTGATTGAACTTGCTTTCTTCTCCAAACTTTAACTTGTCCCTGTGTCCTGCAATGTTTCACAAAATGACCATAATGATAACAATTATAACATTGAACATAAAAAGTACCTTGATTTCTTTCTAGAGTGATTCTGTCATGAGCTCTGCAATGAATGACTTTGTGACCATAGTTGTTACACTTGTAGCAATGACCATGGAACATTATATGATATATCTGAGCAGTAGCTTCTCCTGATTCTTGTTGATTATGGGTTCTTCTAAGAGTAACTATATTACTTTTAGATTTTTCTTCATTTTCTATGAATCTTTTACGTTCTTCAGTGTTCTTCTCGATCTGAGATTGTTTTCAACTCAATCACTGTTTTGTTCAGGTCTTCCTTCAGAGAGAGGATCTTCAATTCTTGCCTTTGACAAATTTCTCTCTTTTCTTGGAGTTGTGTTGTTTGGTCTTCTTCAAGTTTCTTGACTTCATCTAGCTGTCTTTTCAAATCAACGATACTATCTTCCATATGTCCTTTTGAGTTATGATCTTCCTCATGAGATTTTTGCAGTTGTCTTTTTAGTACTTGATTTTATTTTTCTGAGTCCTGAGAGTTCCGTTTCAAATTCAAAATTCATCAGGCATACCTTTCGTAATTCTATCTTCAAGGATTTGATTTCAAATTCTTGTTTTCTTCTTAGTTTCTCTTCAATCTCATGACTGAAATGAATTCCCCTTTGTCACTTGGATCTTCTTTCTGACTGGCAGTACTTTCCTTTTGCAATTTTTCAAGGTACTAATCTCACTATCTTTGTCTTGAAGCTTGTGATTCATTTCTTTCTCCTTATATTCTATCTATCTTCTGAGCCTGTCAATTTCTTTTGACTGCCTTTTATTTTCTGCGGATGACTCTTCAAGTTCATCTTTCAAGGAGATGGATGTTTCTTCTTTGATTCTGGTGGCTTCTTCGACTTGGAGTTTTAGGTCCATGATGGTATTTGTTGCCTTGTCATATTCCTCCTCTTTCACTTGCTCAGATTTATCTAATTGATCTTGCAGTGCCAGGTTCTGTGCTTGGAAATTTCCTGCTTCTTCTAAGATATTCATAACTTTCCTTCTAAGACTTTCAACAATATCATTAGTAATTTCATTGTCTAATTCAACCTTATCTAGAATAGCCATGATTTCAACCATAGTATCAGCTAGACTACTATCACATTCTATGAATTCAGAATAGCTCTTATCTTCTATACTTGATAAACATCTCTTTAAAAGCATTACAAACAGAGTGTTCGGGGGACTTACCTTCATATTCACCTGGATCTTGTACTGACCATTCGATGGAGCTATCTTCTGCTTCTTGTTCTTCAATGGAGTAGAGATAATCTATCTTGAACGACAGTTCTTCATTTGAGTTGCACTTTCCTATTTTCTTTTGTAGATCTGTCAGATCTTCAACCATGAGTTTCATAACTTCTTCTTCATGTTCTTTAGGAGAATATAGATGTTCTATTTTGAACCATAGTTCCTTAGCTGAGTTGCACTTCCCTATCTTCTTCTTTTGGAGATCTTTTAAGCCTTCAAGGATGGCTTCCATAGCCATTGAATTAGTTTTCTTTGCTTCCTTCTTTGTTGTTGTTTTCACTTTCTTCGGATGATTGTAACCTGTAAGTATTGATTTCCATATACCAATAACATCTGCTTCAAGATAAGCTTGCATTCTGATTTTTCAGATCAAGTAATCTGTACCACAAAACAATGGCACTCCATTCACTGAGAACCCCATGGCGTGTGAAAGATCTCCTTCAAGCTGATAAGGCTTTCTATGAAGGACCTGCTCTGATACCAATTGTTGGACATACCGAGCGCACCGAGAGGGGGGGGTGAACAGTGTGTATAGCTTTTGTTACTTTTTCAACGTTAACAATCATCGATAGTTTATTCAATATTATGCAGAGTTCATTATTATCATTATATCAACAATTATAGCTCATCATCACATATCATCATATCATCATCACATAGGGAGCATAGCAAAACACAATACACAAGATTTTTACGTGGAAACCCAAGTCCTAAGAGAAAGACCATGGAAGCCTTTCTAATAATAGTTTTCCACCCACAACTGGAAGGAGGCAACAACCCCCTTGTTACAATGACTTCAATTATCCAGCTACAACTGGAAGGAGGCTACAACCCCTTGATTTACAAGCTACAACATGAAGGAAGCCTTAGCTCCCTAGATTTCCTTGCCTCGTCCTACCACCCTGATATGAAGATAGAAACTGCTAAATCGCAACCACACTAATCCTCTAGACCTGCTAACCAACACCTGAACCACACTGCACAATAACTGTCACTGCTGACCACTCCTCATCATCTGACCACTTCTCATCAACTGCCCATTGCACCACACTTGTACCACATTGCACATTAACCTATACAATCAACCTGTATCATCAATCTTTCCAATGAGGATGTACCAAACAATATGCTATTCACATCATTCAACTCAGTCAATCTGAGGCTAAAGAACTGCGCACCAAACTCAGTCCACCTGAGTCAAACCAACTGTTCATACAACTCATCCAGTGTGAGTTAGACCAACTACACATAAGGCAACCTGTGCCAATCCTGCTCAACTGAAACAACTTGAACCAAGCTGCCCGTGCCAAATCAATCATTTACTTGTGTTAATTTAATCCGGTGCTCTGACAATTAACCAACCCTTCTTACTTGGCCTAGTTCATCAAGTAAGAGACACATTTGAGCAACCAAGAGACTTTAGTGTTCACATACTGTCCAATCACACTCAATTCAATGACACCACAACAAACCTCAATCACAATCAAGGAAGACTTGACAGTTAAACATGATAAACCTCAACCAACTAACCTCAGCCAAGAAGATAAAAGAATTAACCAACTATGTCAAACTCAATCAATCTCATAAACTCTTAGACACTAAAGGATTTTTCACTCCACTCAAATCAAGTCAACAAATCAAACAAATATCAAGCAAATAGTCACTTACAATACTATCAAAGGTTGTCATTAACAGTCAATAACAGTCTAGCTCCACTTAGGTCAAAGACACAATGATCAATACTTGTCAAACTAGTTTTCAAAGAAAACACTTAGGTTGATCAAAGACATTACTCACAAGGTCTATTAATTACATGTAAACTTTTCATTCAATACTACACTATACAATAGTCAAGATAAACACCATGATCTATGCCAACAATATCCAAGGTAATCATCAAGATCTATATCAAGATCACATCAAGATATATTCCAAGATAACCATCACCATAGCCTCCATACCATATTTAATGACTTCAAAGAGATATACCAATATAGAGGCTCACCTATCGATGAGAGACATGTGCCATCACAAGAGAAACCCAAAAGCATGAACCATACCTTTTTTGAAGATCACAAGTTGAAGAAACAATAGACAAACCGAAAGAAACTCTAGATCATGTCATCACATATCCCTTGCAACAAGCTTTCTAACGAGCCAAGAATTTGTAATTCTGATTCCGTATGAGAAAGTTATGTCAATTTTAGTGAGACTCTTCAATCCTCAAAGATGCCCAAAAATTTCTCCTCCACAAAGTTTCACACTTTTCTCCAAGAGTTGCGAAATACCAAAGAGAGACTTGATTGATGAACAAATGGAATGTTTGATCTTCTATTTATATAGGTCATGGAGGATTTATTCACATGTATGGCCGGCTTGTAGTAGTTTTAATTAAAAATTAATTGAATTGTTTTAGCAGGCCGACCTACTTGTAAAGGGGCAAATTAATACATTAACTTTAAAAAATCGAAACTCATCAACCGTAAGGAGTTTGGAGACACTCCACATATCAATGGAAAGGGCTTGATGAGGACTATCTCCTTATGAGGGGCTTGCTTGCAATAACATGGTACTTCACCCTTATTTTCTTCAATTTGTGCAGGACATAAAAAATTAATTTGAAATCTTCTTTTAAGGGCTTTAAGGGCATGCACAAGGGTTTCATTACCATATAACTTCATCATCATCAAGCAAGAGGGCTTCTAGACTTCAAGGGCTTCAATCATATCTCCATCAAATTCTTGGGTTAAAGACCATGCTCAAGGACATCTTCAAAGTACCAGGGCATCATCATCATGAGGGCAACATATATCCATGCACGTATAAAGGATTGAACACCAAAAGGTTCATCTATGGGATTCACGGGCTCCATATCAATATTGTGCATCCATAACAAAGTAAGGGCTCCAAGATTCAGAATTGTGGGCTTAAGGATCAAACTATCACATGTGAAGGTACATGTAGGATATCAACATCATCAAACAACTCCATATCAATATTGTGCATCCATAACAAAGTAAGGGCTCCAAGATTCAGAATTGTGGGCTTAAGGATCAAACTATCACATGTGAAGGTACATGTAGGATATCAACATCATCAAACAAAGAGACATCTGAATAGAACGCAGAAATCTGCTTTGGCCCAACACTCCCATGGCACTAAACACCCAATCAGGATAGAAGACATGAAAATTCTTGCTCAGGTGGATAGTTGGTCATTAAGAAGAGTTAGGGAAGCTATTGAAATCGTAAAACACCCCAATTGTTTAAATAGGGATGATGGCCTGACCATCAGCAGGTCGTGGCTTCCTAACCTCACCAAATTAAGCCAACAAAACTTCTAGCTAACTAATACCTAAATTATTAACCTAAAATGATAAAAAATTAAACACTCTTTAAAAATTTTCCCTAAAAAACTAAGCCTAAAATCCTAACCTAGAAGAACTTAACTTAATCTTATAATAAGTTCATTTTAACAAAACAAAAAATATTTTAATATATATTAAACTTTAATAACATAAAAAAATTTAATAATTAAATTTTTTTAATAAGTTAAAATTTTACTAATTAAAAGATTTTAATAAAATTAAAAAAGCAAATAGAGTACCATAATTTTTTTTTAATTAAACTTTAGCAAGACATTAAAATGTAACAAGTTTTTAATATAATAAAAATTTAATATAACAAAAATAGGTTAAAAAACTTATGAAAAAACTTTTAAATAGTTTAAAACATTTTGAATAATTAAAGATTTCAATAAATTTATAAACATTTATAAAAGACAAAAACATAAAAAGCCCTTAAGGTCGGTTAAACTAAAACATTAAAATCCTTAAAATTTGAACTTTAGATTATAACTATATAACCACATTTTTGAAAAACTATTAATTTTTATTTTTTAAAATTAAGATTTTAATAAATTAATTTTATGAACCTTTATAAAAATAAAAATAAAAAATTAACAAAATTAAAAATGAAAACCTAAACCCTAGGTGTCGGCCAATTTTGACTTGTCTATATTTATATGAAATGAAGATCCAAAAACCATCTCAGGCATCGATAATGCCCTGAAGATGAGCCAAGGATGGCTCGAAACGTTGACATTGAACCATTACCTACCACGGATTCTCCACAAGATACCATTAACAATTACTGTAGATTCTCAGCCAAAACTAAAATAAGTACAAGCATGACAAGCAACATAGAGACAACAAAAGACAACCAGGAGCAAGGGATACAACACATGACTCGAATGGGACCAATATACAACTGAGGGGCACTTAACCAAGTCAATAGGTAACCACGACTTTTTCCATTGTCCCAAGGTCTCCAAGGGCTTCAATCTTGGGATTGGACAAAGTCAAAAGGGCTCCTTTGACATAGACAACCACAAACAACACAAACCAAACACTAACCCTCAGGGGCTCCACAAGGGGCACCAAGACTCAACAGTTGACATCAATGATCAAGCACTATTGGTATCAATGACAACTTAATCAACAGTTCTTGTTGAATTTGCTAGTCAATCTCTGAGTGAAATCCAAGTAGGATGTGATGCTGGCATGTCCCAAGCTGACCAATCCATGGTACTACTATTCGTGTGCCTCTCCCTCCAGATGTAGAGTGGCGTACTTAATTGCTTCTATTTCCCTCATGGAGTTGAGCTGGATGTATGTATCAATCTTCTGGGCCCAAGCTCTTGCTGTGCACTTGCATGACCCATCAAACGAGGGAATATTCAATTTTCCCATCTTCCACTGCAAGTCAAAGTTTTCTTGCATCCTACCAAAGTCTCTGGGTTTATTCCTATGTTTAATGTTGCAGAATTCCTGGAAAAATAGATTGGCATGGAATTTTGTACCTAAACCCCTGTACTCGATGAGATAATCGGTGAAATTGTCACCTGGCATTGGTTGCCTCGGTTGGACCACTGGATGATCTGTTAGAAACTGAGGCAAGATAGGTCTGGGGGTTGCTTTGCTTCCTGTCCCTGTATCGGTCTGTGGAGAAATGTTAGTGTTGCTACCCTCCATATCAGTTCCATTACGTCCGTTGGAACACTCTTCTCCATTGTTGTTCCTATCTGTTATCACAAATCTTGTAGTTGCCCCGTAAGGTGATTTTATTCAGGATGACAGAGGAAAGGAAACTAAAGTTGCGACCTACGATATCCAAGACCTCTGAAAGAACTGAGATGCCACGCCAATCAAGGATATCGACATTTCGGACTAAGTGAAAATACTAAGCCTAGGGGGCGTCCCTATGACCAAGATAGCCCGCGTCCCTATGACCAAGATAGCCCTAAAATAAGGAAAATGAGTAGATGACCCAGGGAAACTTGGTGGAATCTCTTAGTGTGAGAGTTAAATTAGATTTTAAAACAATTACTAACAGATTTTGAGCATCCAAGTGAAAAGGCCCAATTTTACCCTAGGGTTTAAAGCAAAAAATGAGATCTAGGGAAAAAAGGTGAAATTAAACTAAATTGGATACTCAAATTGATTGCTGGATGTAAGATTAAGCAAATGAAAGCGAAACCAACAATACCCAGTTCGCAGTTTCTGAATTACCCACTCCTCCCAAGGAGGGTGTCTTGACTCTTCCTTTAAGAACCAAACCAGTGCTTAAGATGGGCAAATGGAGTCCGATGATCATGAAAATTTAAACTAAGGGGTTTTAATTTATTTCCCATGTGGGTTTTAAGTTTTAAAGCCAACCGCAAACCAGATGCTATAAATCTAAAAGTTCAGGGTTTTAAAATGAGAGTTTCATCAGAGAATTTTATAACTAATGAAAGAGAAATTTAAAACAAGAGATTGTGAGTAGATCTTACCCGAAAAATCTTGTAGATGCCTTGCAAATGATGATTTATTTTGTCTCGATCAATTTGAAGCAATTTTGACGAAATACCAAGTCGAAATGATTTTCCCAAGTGAGATAGCATGCCCCTCTTCCCTGCACAATCAAACTACTGAAAGTGAGATTTTCTACGCATAAAAAAGACAGTGGAAATGCAAGAAAATTAGAGTACATATCAAAGATCAAAGATACCCCCGATTATGAAAACATTTTCAAGAGAAACGAGTTGGGAGATCCATAAAAGCATCCCAAGAGAAAATAACCTCCTGTTATCTTCCAAAAAATATTTGATAGCCCGGAAAAATATTTCAAAAGCTAAGTAGGATAAAATTTCCAATCATAGACAAGAACATCCCACAAAGAAAATTCCAATAATTTTTGCAAAATTCTCTTTATTCAAATATCCAAAGCCAAGAGTGCAAAATTTCTCAACGAGATACAATGAGGGGGGTCTCTCTTTTATATAGATTTTGAGAGACGCAAACCCTAACTTATTTTTTCATCCAACGGTTGATATTATAACATCATCAACGATGGATATTACTTTTACATGGATCAATATGACTAAGTCAATAGGGGGGCAAATTACCTCATAAAGCCCATTTTTACAACATGATAGTTCATTATTTTTGCAAGTTTGACACTTAGGGGACATGGGGGGGGGGGGGTCATTACGGGGTCCTCCCATACATATTTCTAAAGATACAACTTGATTTATACACTTTTATTTTGGCCATTTTGTCCAATTTCGCCCTATGGGGGACGTTCTCCCTATGAGAGCCAAAAAAATAATACGGAACATCAAACTGGATGAAACTGGTGTAGATATGTCCGGAGAGCCATAATAAATCATCTAGAAGCATTCCCCTGCCATTTCCTTGACCACACAAGCCAAATCGATTTCCTCAGTGATTTTCCTAGTTCATTTTTAATGGTACATCCTCTGAAAATAATAAAAATCATCATAACTTCATTTAGGCTGAGAACTGGGGAAAACTGATTGCACAGGATGATCTGGAGACATAGAAGATTGGCATAAGTGACTACTGATAGTCTGATACCCCTTGGAACACTGCAATGCTCTAGGAGAACCAAACATACTTCCGTTTGTAGTAAAATTTGATCATTTGGCCAATTATAAAGCGATAATAATCACTTTTTAGGAGAACCGAGGCCAAACTCTCAAAACTGAAACTGTAGTATTGGTCGTGGGCATGTCTGGAACAAATATAGACCATGTTGTTTTTTGAGTCACTGCCTTGGGAACTGTGCTTGACTTGGTCAACTGGGTTGATTAGGTCAAAGTACCGAAATTGAAGGTGAGATACTGCATCACTATGATCCTATAAGCATCTAGGGTAAGAAATGCTCCGATGGTGTATATCAAAACCAAGCTTAAATCAATGTTATTCATAATCATGGTGACAATAATAATAATAGTGATAAAATATACCTATGCTTCTGCAGAATCTCAGAACTTTCTGGAAGTCTGCTTGTTCATGCCATACTTACAAAGTGTAAACAATGTGCTATTGCTGGGTGAGGATGGAAAACAAAGGCTAAGGCAAAAGGTAATGACTTTTCACTGATTTTGACTATGTGATCTCTCCGAATGATGACAAATACACACAACCACAATGACATATGCATGACAAATAAACAATAGGGAATGGTGGTGTCTCACAAGTGGATTAGTTGATCTGAAAAGGGTCCATTTAACTTTAACAACATGTCTACGACTCACATCCAAGCTAAGAATCAAGCTCCGTGAGGATCTTTTCTAGGACCTTTGCGTTGAGTACACAAGAAACTGTAGTGAAGAAATCCTAGGAGACACTTAGAATTAACTGTCCCTTACTCTATATCACATCAAAATCCGTGGGCTCCTTGAGGAATTAATCATTAAATTCTGGATAGGATGGCCAACGGTCTTTAGATTTTGCATTTGTTTATCCACTGCTTTATTTAGACCTTTCATAATTTCATTTCATAGCCCTCTTTGAGTTGTGTCTAAAGACAGAGTTTGCAACTTTATTTATGGGTTTGCATTTCATAATATATAGCATATGACACATAATACATGTAATGATGGTAGACATATTGCTTCAAGTTTTAGCTGACAACTCTTCGGGCAACTAGGGGGAATATCCACATTCAGGACCAAACATCGAGGGAAACCGACCAGAGAGATCAAGGCTTTAAAACCCAACTCGCCTAAGCTCAGGAACCAACACCAGTGGGTTCTCTTGGCCTAGACGGATCAAGGTGTCGACAAGTTTTGTTGCACAACTCAGAGTCGAGACACAGAACAACATGGGATCCATCATGCTTGGAGCTCAAAGTGGGGAAAAGATGTTCAATCTCATAGGTCTCAAACAATCTAAGTCATGGGATAAAATCAATGGATGATGCTGAATGGATGGGGACAAGTGGATGATGCTGAATGGATGGGGACAAGTGATAGATGAAACCAACCTAGCACTAAGGTTTACTATTTGTACGAGCATGGCATGAACAACAGTGTTCACATTAAGTTCCTTGATTAGTCATAACACAAGTTCAAGCATTAGTACATATAAGCATAGGTCACCATAATCATCCTAACATGACAAGCATAGGTGTTTGACATACATCATAGAGCAAAATCAAACCAAAGAGGCATATACTTGATCTCACTATATATCCCTGTCTCCAATTGATAAGGCCCCTCCGCAACTGTGTACCGAATCTGATCAGTTAATTTGCTGATATGAACTAGGTCATCACTGAAATCATCTCAATGGACAAGGAGATCTCAGTCCCGACAATGAAAATCCGCTGAACAAGGCTCTGGAATGGCTGAAGATGTAAGGATCTATGCTAATACCCCATGCGAAAAATAGCCCGGAATAGAATAAGAGACAAGTCTGTGTGTTGCATCATGGTAGCCCAGCTGCAGAATGTATATGTGATAACACTACCCACTGAGTTTTGTAGGAGTTGGGTCATAAGGTCAACTATCTGCTACTGTCCTCTAGCCAAGTCATTTAAAATGTTCATGGTACTATCATTTCGTTGTGTCTCCCTGTTTGGGTCACTCCTACTGCCTCCAAATAGCCCATGCTCGCTGCCTCCAAGTGGATCATTTCTTTCTCCCATTTCTTCTTCACCCTCGATCTCAAACTGCTCTTTGTCTTCCACTTCTAACAGCTCTTCTTCTTCTGGTATTACCTGTCCTTCTCCCCTGAACTCTGATAAAAACAAGTGTGTGGGTTCACCCAGTCTTCTCCTCCTGTATGTGACATGCTCAGTATTTTCCGGATTCGTAAAAATTTCATGAAATCACAAGCTGGCAGGACTCTAGGCTCTGATACCACTGGGATGTCCTAAGCTAAAATTGACCCAATTTTTTCTAACAATCTAAGTTTAGTTGAATATTTGTCAAACACTAGTGGACACTACTACCTTACTACCTTAAGCCCAAGTCTGATTCCAGATTACTGTAATGCTCTATGAGAACTCCCTGATTGAGACCATTTTAATAAATTCTTCAACATAGACTGTTGTAGCTTGCTGTGCATAAATTCTGATTGTGGAGTTTTGTCAAACACTTAGAATGCTCATTGCTGTAGGTGTCCTTTGGACGTTTTAAGCCTTACATTTGATTTTATGGGTTTAACATTGCACCCTATGAAACCATATATGATTTTTACCATTTATAACATTGATATCTTAATGATAACATTAGATGAGCGAACCATATGCATTACAAAATTTAAAGAAAGAAACTTCAGATCTGATTATTTATTCATTGACTGAAAACATGCCTAGGAAGTGATGAAATGGATTCCTTTTGGCTGGTTGGCTCCACAAACAAGAAAGATAGACTTTAATAGACTGTTGCAACCTCAGGGAAGCTTCACGACCCCTTTCAACCCTTGTACAGGAAGTCAAAGTACTGCTGCTCACTACAGAACATAAGTGGGTTGAATATGCTGCTACAGGAAATTGCTTTTGAGCAATAGAGACAGTCTGCTACAGGACTGATTCTATTTGCAGCAATTAAAGTCTGATATTCTCATCAAATATGGTGAATATTTCTCACATGAAATGTACAAACCTGTCTTTTTCCCCACACACAAAGGTACTCTGTTAGATAGCTGAGCCCTCTCAAAACTGTAGTGGATAGCACTCAAAGCAATTGAGTTTAACCACTGGGCTCCAACTGATGTGTATCCCTTCAAAGAAATATGGTATAATGTTCTTTATTGGCAGCCGTAGTAAGAAACATGGAAGTTGGATGCTCAAACTTCCTCTTAGCAAGTGCGCCTCCCCTTGGAAATGATGCAGTCTGCCCACTGATGCGCCCTCTATTGGAAATGAAGGAAAGAAGAATGTGTGTCTTCCTCTTAGAAGCCAAAATCACCAGTCATGGGTGCGCTTTCCATCTTAACACTGAAAAACTCCCATCGAAATCCCAGATTCGAGGAACAAAATATCGATTCAAACCACAGCACTAAAGTTGATTTCTCCTTGGTTAAATGGCTAGGATAGAGAATCTCACTATTGAAACCATTCACCTTCTCTTAGAGTTTCATCGAAGAGAAGTTTCCAATCTCAAGAGCTCTCAATATCAAACGCAAATAGACAAGAACAATAGAATTAACTCTCATTTCCTTTTTTATAATTTCACTTTCCTCCTATTAGTCACTTTTCAACTTCCCTTGAAGTTTTATCCATTTAAAATTTTATAAAGTAACTTTATGGAGAAATCTCTCTCATTCCTCCTTTTAATTTCAAATTGAGCACTCTATGTTTTAACTTTTATTTTCCGCTCACTTTATCATAAAGTGACTTTAATTACTAATGTCACTTTATAAAGTCTTTTTTGTCTTGGTGACATCAACAATAAATTAATTTCTTTATAGGCTAATGAGTCCCTCATGGAGGCTATTCGGAAATGGACATTACAATTAGACACTTGGTTATTGTAAAACTTGGGCTTGTCTTTGGTTCCATTTGAGACCCGAGCTGTTCAAATTTCTAGAAACTTATTTCATGCCATATCTTCTAGATCTCTCTTATAAAATGGTTTATGCTCAAGGGAACCTATATCTTTGGCATTATTATTAGGATGTCTTCTATTTATGAGCATTATTAGGATGTCTTCTATTTATGAGCACTTGTGCACCTCTTGAGTAGCACACTTTTGGTTGGGTATTTTTTCTCTCTACCACACGTCACTGAGTTATTGCAGAATTTGGGTTTATATTTTTTCTCTCTAGTGCACATGTAAACCTAAATTCTGCAATAACTCAGTGACATGTGCGCTAGAGAGAGAAAAATTACCAAGTACAAGTGCACCACAGAAGAGATGATCGTGCTCATAAAAGCAAGCAATGTAAGTGCCAAAGATATAGGTGTCCTTAAGCATAAAATACTTAAATAAAAGAGATCAAGAAGATACGGCAACAATGAAGATCTAGTAAGGGCAAGAAACCTGGGCAACCACATGAAATGGGGGGCAATGTGAGAAGATGAGTTTCCAGAGGTGGGCAGAAAATTCCCAGTTAGAATCCATCTTTTAGCGGTTTACATGAAAAAGTTTCGAACATTTTTGAAATCAAATGTTTTTTATACATAAAGAAGTGGCACTAATATTCATGTACCTTTTAATCGTCAAGTATTGACATTGTAAAAATCCATTTGTAAGATGCGTTTCTCTAGATCAGTGATTCACATTGATGACCAAGAATTAGAACCAACTCGGGGATCCATGCCATATATCTATCAGCAACTGACAACTTTGTAAACATTACATCTCGTCTAAGATCTATGGATTTGAATTTGAAATGACAATCTATTTTTGGGATCCCTGTCTGGAAAATGTTGATCAGAAACGGCTTCAGCAGTTCTATAAATGGCTGGAAACTGCTAAGCGTTTTATGGTAATACCTAAATTATTCTAGAAGCCATTTCAAACATCCAGGGATATTTCCTGTACAGGAAACGGGTCGTGGAGTCTGATGACAAATGGGTTTGGAGAGTGTCTACAACAGATTCTAGGGCCGTATGATTAGTATTTTTTCAAACTGTTATGTTTTAGTTTCATTTACCTTTAGTGTGTGAGTAGAAACTTGAAATTTTATTTCTACATGCTAGATAGCGGCAGAGATCATTGAGGTAGTGGAATGCTGAATAACTGTCAAATTATAATATTTATTAATGATATATTAGTGGACTGCAGGTTATTCTGTACAAAGAAATTGCAGCTGCGGGAATAACATATATAAGCGTCGGACATAGAAGAACTCTACGCGGTTATCACAAGCAGATTCTGCAGTTGAAGAATCACACATTTGATACATACGAGCGCAACTGGATACTTGAAACTATTGATCAAGACAAGACATATTTGACAAAGTCAGTTGCGTAAATGTTTTCCTTATGGATCATACTTGCTAACATGCCTTGGTGATGATGGTAATCCAGTGAAGTTGAGTCTCTTTTCTAGATGAGATAGAAGCTTGGAGGTTACTCATTTACATTGTAAAATACTAGAGCACTTCCTCTGTTGCGCGAGTCTGTGAAATGTATGATCGAAATTTAGTTGCGAAACAAGATCCTATTTGGTACACTTGATTAACTGTAACGATACCGAGGAAAGCCACGCAGGTTTCATTGGAAGACAATTGATGGTTATGGGAGATCTAATAGTTATTTGTTTCATTGGGGAAATTTTACCAATGAATCACTAAAAGGTTTCAAGATGAAGAAGATGGTGTTTATGAAGAGTTTGATAAACCCTTCCATGAAAGACAATACTAACATACCTTTAAAAATATTAAAAAAAATTGGCACATCTACACATTTTACACAAATATTTACTCTAGAAATCTGTAATTGGGAAAACCAAGAAACTTAGAACCACACATCTTTCTCATTGTATTAATAAAAGCACTTTACAATATGATATATAAGCATTCTTTTTATTTCAGACGAAAAAAGCACTCTTTGGTATTCTATTGAATCAAAAGAGTTTTGTACATCAGCAGTATATTAGTAGGACCAAAAAATAGTGGTCACTAATACTATCAGCCACTCATCAATACATAAACCAACATCCCAGCCATAATAATCAACATAGATAAATAACTACCCGCTACTGACATACACTAAGACAAACAGTAGAGACCACCACTGACCACCACTGACATCCCGGGATATATAAGCATTCTATAACCTTATTCAACCATAATTTTCTAAGAAATATTAAATTATAATGGTTATAAAACGATTGGTTGAAACAACTAAAACCCAATAAATACAACTATATTGGACCCCACAAAAGTATGCAAGAGTGCACACTCTATACCACAAAGAATATTACACACCCAACAATATCCCATTGGTTACTTTGCAATGGGGCCCTTATAGTCACAAAAATAGTTGCTTGGGGTAACTGATCCCATTGATTCGCTACACCCAAGAAAAATTCTTCTTGCTATGGCTTCATTAATTAATTCACAACATTTTTCAAGATATCAAATTTCTCCAATAACATTTCCATGTATTCAACCAAGTCTTTTTGTTCAACCAAGTCTTTAACAAAAGGGTACCTTGCTACAATATGTTGTGTCTTAAAATGATAAGCAAGGTTCTTTATCATAATGATTGCATTTTCACTATCACAATATATCCTTATAACTCTCTACAAGTACTCAACGTCTTCTGAACATAATCTTTGTAACCAAATCACTTTTGTAATCGCATTAGTGGCTACCTTGTACTTGGCTTTTATATTTGAGAGTGCAACTACAACTTGCCTCTTGCTCATCCAAGTGATTATTCCAACAAACATGTTAAACACATAACCACTTGTGGATCTTTGTTGATCAAGGGAGTCAACCTAGTTTGCATTAAAAAAACTTGTGCATACAATACTCTATTGGTACATGCTAGCATATCGCATAAGTTGATGTGCTACACACAAATTTGAAAACCCTCTTTACACTAGTCCAATGTCCCTTCCTGGGTTTTGACGCCTCTCTACTCAAAACTCCCACTACATGGGTAATACTTGGCTTGGTACGTACCATGGCATACATCAAACTTACCATGGAATACATCAAACTTTCAATAAAGCTTGCATAGTGAACATGAGACTTCTCCTTTTCCTCTTCTTGTGCCTGTAAACACTATTCCACATATAAATTTACACCCCGTTGCTGCCTTTCACGCACTTGGGGGAGAATTAGCGCAACATAAATATTCAAGCTGCTAAGTGCGTCCTTGGGGGCAAGTCTCGAGTTAGGTGCTGTCACCTGATCTTGACTCCTCGGTATAGGCCACTCCTAACGAAGCCAAGGTGGGTAGTCCCTATGAAAGAGTTGCTAAGGCTCTTACTTTTATTAGTTATGAATGAATTTTTTTTTGTTAAGAGTTTTGATAAATCAATACTGAAACAAGCTACTTGCAAGTAAAACTAATATAACAACAACATAGAAATAGATATGGCAATTTATAACATGACTTGAAAGCAAAATATGAAATTGAAAGTAGTGCCAGTGTCGAATGGAGTCCAATGCTGCTAAACGCTGTAAATGTATTGCATGTGGAGTTTTGGTAAGTTTTAGAGTTATTAAGGATGAATTAAGTCATGGGAAGGGGATTCTCAATATACTGTGAAGTATCGAGAATATGTTCGGATTCTGAGAAAAGTGGCTCCGCACGGGAAAATGTGGGCTAGATGGAGTCGTGGGGGGGTGTTCAACACTACACCAACAAGGATGTAGCCTAACGGGATCCCATGGTTGCTTTCCCTGAAGAATTTGCCCACTATTTCTCAGGCTCGTTACGCCGGATTTCCGTAATGTTTTGGGGAAGTTGCTTTTATTAATGTGAGTTTGCTTAGTTAGATGTGAGAAATCAATTAGTGCACATTCCTGCTTTTGATTATCCCAAAGCTCAGGGCGAACCTGTGATGGGCAAGAGCATACATCAGAATGGAAAATTGTTTTATTCCAAATTGATATTGTATAACGGAAAAAAGGTAAAATTGGCGACACTAATTACTACGACAAGGAATATCTTTTCCCCAAACGAGCAAGCTCCTTTGGGTAATTCAGTAGATCAATGTCGGGTTAGTGTTTGTTACTTTGTCTGAAAATGAAAGAAATAAAACTAAAACTAACTAAGCAAAGAATACAACCCATGAAGGTAGATTGTGTGCATGTGTTGTAAAAATAAAACATTAGAAAAATACAAACCATAAAAAGACACTGCGAGACCCCCCAAGGGGGATGGATTGTGGATGCTATGTAGTCCACTTGCTTTTTATTTATGATTACTTACAATGCTTAAAAGAAAAAGAAATGCTTTTTAATCCTTCAAAAATGGGTCAAAAAGGCTTACAAACTTGCTTAGGGAAGAAAATGAATGAAGGAGGGGGATGGTAGATGGAGCGTGGGTGCTCTAGATGGCTCAAAACTTGATTTTCCGGCAGCAGATCCCTTTCTTTTTCCTCCGAACTGCTAAAAACCAGCAAGCTAACAAAGCAAAGATATTGGGTTAATGCTTTAAAAATACATAAAAAATACAACCTAGTACTTGCCGAAAGATAGAAAGATTTTGCTACTTCGAGAACTAGGAAAGAAAAACTAGATCTAAACTTTTGATTATTAAACAAAATCACTTTTTAGATCTAATCAAACAAGTAAATAAAAATGACGAGCTTTAGCATACGATTTACTTGTTAAATGAAAGTAACCGAGAGAGAAAGATAAAATTTTAAGAAGGAAAAATAAAATTGTTAAGTCTTGACTCTTTCTTGCAAGATTGGAAGGATCTTTGATGCGGGCAAAGAATGCTTATGTGTTGGTTTCAACTTATAATCCAAATCAAAGGAGATGCAATTGAGCTCAACCTTTTACTCGGGATGGTAATCTGCACACTCATCAAGCTCGCACAAAACGAATTAGATCTAGTACACCCCACGGTTAGAAAACCAAAAGATCATGAATTATAACCGACTAAAGCATGAACTTTTAGATCGCTAATATCAAGAAAATAAATAAACAAATTGATAGCTGCAAATGCTTACCCTATGTGCTATAGAGAGCCTTCTAAGCCAGAGTATTAGTTATGCAAAGAAAAATAATTGAACAATATTACCTCACAAATAAATCACCATATGCACAACTTGCCACGGATCATGAGCCTCCAAAGCCTTTCAAATTTTATTAATAAACAACAATAACAATGATACAAGAGCAGAGGTTCTTTGCTTTCATCTAAATGAGGTAGAAAGCCTCGCTTAAATAGAAAAAATGAGAGAAAACCCTAAGGGGGCGAATTTGCCAAGTGTTGAAATTTTTTGAGATGATTGTGGGTGAACTAGAGTGAACTAAAGGCGGTAGATGACACCTCTCATAAGGTAGGTCATCCCTGCCTCTTTCTGTGACACATATACAACAATATGTGAGCTCTATCATGGATAAATGTGCCCCTCTAAGGAGAAATTCACAACAAGAGGTGAGCTCATGAATTTGATTGAAACCGACTTGATTTGATCTTGATTTGGTCTCCAATTAGCCCCAACATCATTCTTAGCTAACTCGGAACATGTGTGGGACAAGTTCCCACTGATTTAGGGATGTGTTTTTTCTCCATAGTTTCCATTTTTCTAATTTTTTATTCACTTTTTGCCTTTTTCGGAGAGAATTTCATTTAAGTGATAAATAATCACTTAAAACTTAGGAAAAGTGGGTTTAGGGGTTAAGTGGGGGCTCTGGGTCTAAAAACGAGCATCCCATAATCAAATTGGCTCCTTAGGCCCAACTTTATGACCTTCTGAAATTTTACAATTAAAATACACTTTATCGATGATTTTATTAAAAATCTAAAAATTAAAAAATCCTATGAAAGACTTAGCGCATGTCCACGAAACTTTGGGACTATGACTAGCATGGTATAATACATAGACCCTAGGCTTTAATAACCTTTTAAGACATAATCACCAATTTCACCATCCTGACTTTGGAAGATTTTGAGTGAAAAATTTGAGAATTATATGTTGTTTAAAAAAGCGTCACATAATTGACGAGGGGAAAAACACTCAAGGATGATGACCTTGATGACCAAGCCCTAAGAATGCCAAGCCTTTTACAAAAGAAACCATCATGCTATGTCATTTATTACAATTCCCTCAAGGGGGTGTGAACATGCAAAAAATGGACCAAAACTGACCCTGATGAAACCATGGAACTTCCGAACAACTGAGTACGAACAATTGATCTGTTTCGATCCTTGGTGGTTCACTTGAAAAATCCCCTAGTGGAACTTAGTGGATTAGTGGATAACACACCCATAGGAATATGAGTTTTTATTGGTTTACATTCCTACATATTAAACCTATGTAATATTGTCTCAACATATTTCCTCTTAGAGCCACCTAGAGTCTCATGCTTAAACAATTCTTATTTATTTCAATGCCCAAAATTAAATTTGTAGCACACAAAATCTCTGAAATCAAATTGAGACAAAAATCAAGACTTAACATGCTTAATGATTTCCCTTCTATTTCCAAGTAACAACATATCATCAACACATGACACCACAATAAAAAAGTGATCATGGAAATATTTGGTGTACACATAGGGACGAGCATTGCTTCATGAAACACCAAGTTGCAAAGCATAAGTATCAAACTTCTAGTGCCACATTCTTGGTGACTGGTTCTAGCCCTAAAGGGATTTAATGAACCTTTACACCAAGTCTGTCCTTTCATTGTAAACTCCCTCTAGTTGTGGCATATACATTTCTTCTTCTATATTCCCATGAAGGAATGCCATCTCCACATCCATTTTATTTATTTAAAGGTCAAATGCAATACCAATAGAAAAGATAAATCTTATAGACTGTACCTTTGCAACAAGGGAGAAAAACTCACCAAAATCAATTCCCTTCGCTTGATCCCTTTGCCACTAGGTGAGTTTTGTACTTAGCTTTGCCTTCTAAATTGAACTTCTTAAATAATCATTAGTTATCAACTAGTTTTCTTCTAGTAGGCATCAATGCCGAATACCATGTCACATTTTTGTTCAAAGCCTCCATTTTAGTCCATGTCATTCATCTAAAATGTATCTTCCCTTGCATCCAGTACCTCCCTCACGATTCTAGGATCATAACGAGTAGTATATAAAACAAAACAAAAACAAAAATCAAGTGGACTATACCTTTCCGTTATCCTTTTTCTCATGTTGATCTCCTCAAGGATAGGGTCTAAGGATCCTCCTCATCTAGTTCATCATCTTACATTGAGTCAGATTCTTCATCTTTTAATTCAAACTACATCCTTTCCAAATCTTCCTCTCTCAATTGTTTTTTTTTACTTAGGGACACTTTTAATCTCTCTGAATATTACATCTAGACTATATTACAATCATCATTGTTTCTAGGTTCCAAATCTATAACCTTTTACACCATCTTAAAACTAATAAAGATACTTTTTGTTTTATTGTTAAACTTATTTTATCCTTTAGAACATGCACATAAGCATCAAAACCCAAAACTCTAAGATGTTCAAAAGATAATTTCTTACCGGTGCATGCCTCGTGGTGGCATTTTATCAACTAGAAATGATGCAGGAGATTGATTTACTAAGAAACATGTAGTATCAACTGCCTTTGTGTAAAATTCCTTTGCTAACCCTATACCATTAAGCATATTCCTTTCCTTTTCCATAAATATCCTATTCATTCTTTCTTCAACTCCATTATATTGTCATTATGAATGTGTTTTTTCTAACTTATTCCTAGTGTATTTCTTAATTAATCTTTTGCATCGCTACTCAACGAGGGATTGGTGATTCTCAATAGCGCTATAGGAGCAACAAATATATAAGAAACGAAGACCAACCGTTAAAATGAAATGATCTTTGTGGGTTGAAACCACACCCTCCCTAGTTTGTCTCCACTTAGAACTAGCTAATGTCTCAATGAGAGTTAACTTTGATCAAGAATCCATCAAATAGGAATTCCTTAATGTTGGATGGAATGTTTTATGCCAATACTTAAAGCAATTCTAAGGATTGTGACCATCCTAAATGGCTAAAGCATAAATTGGATAAAGAATAAACCCATAAAATAAAGGTTGCATGGTCTCTAGGTCTCGAGGGGTGTATGGAGTTGATTTTTTCTTTGCTCTTTTACACTGCTTATGGAACCCCTTGACAACCATTAACTATCATCAACACTTTTATGTTCCTTTCTCTTTGGTTTTCCACAATAACCTTAAACTCAGTTGAATTTACCAAAAATATCAGATTCCTATGTGAGTAAATATATCGATGTGTTTCTTAAGAAATAATCTATAAACAAGACATAGTATAAAGATTTACCCATTGATGGAACATGAATTGCTCCAAACAAATCTCTCTATATAAAATATGTAATTTTTTATGGTCTTTTAGTACTAGTATAGAATTTCACCTGATTCTATTTAGCATAAACATAATATTCACATAAATCAAAATCTAAGTAGCATTGAAAGAGTTACATGCAGTATCATGCAGTATCCACTAAGTAACATGCAATATATGTTTTCTTTGTGTAAAATTATGTAGCTAACCCTATACCATGAAGCATATCCCTTTCCTTTTCCATCATTATCCTATTCATTCTTTCTTCAACCCCATTATATTGTCATTATGAATGTGCATTTTCTAACTTATTCTTAGTGTATTTCTTAATTCTTCTTTTGCATTGCTACTCAACAAGGGATTGGTGATACTCAACAATGATATAGCAGCAAGCAATATATAAGAAAAGAAGTCCAACCTTTAAAAACAATGATATTTGTGGATTGAAACTACACTCTCCCTAGCTTGTCTCCACTTAGAACCAATTAATGTCTTAGAGAGAGTTAACTATGATCAAGAATCTATCAAATTGGACTTCCTTGATGTTGGATGGAATGTGGAATGTGGAATTAAAGAAATTCCAAGTATTGTGACCATCCTGAATGACCAAAGTGGAAATTGGATAAATAATAAACCCATAAATAATAAAGGTTGAACAGTCTCTAGGTCTCAAGGGGTGTATGGAGTTGTTTTTTACCTTGTTATTCTACGCTTCTTATAGAACCCCTTGAATTGGTTTCCACAACCATTATCTATCATCAACAAATTTATCTACTTTTCTCTTTGGTTTTCCACAAGAACTCTTTGAATTTACCAAAAAAACTCAAATTTCTATGAGAGTAAATATACCAATGTGTGTTGGATTTTAAGATAGCAGCAACATATTTCAATTATATGTAGCAGAAATAAAATAGGATCATTGAAATATAACCATGCACATAAACAAAGAGACACATAGATTTATCTTGGGAAACCCTTCTACTCAAGGGAGAAAACCCAACAACCTTTCTTACTCAGAGAATTAATACAAGATATAAAGTACATTCGGATCATAACAATCACATAAAAGAGTAACCCCAAAGATAGCAACCCTAGAAAAAATTCTTCTCCTTGCTTGAGAGAACTCCTTCATATGGAGTGAACTTGCTTAAGTGTGTGTCCAAATGAGGAGGGCACCACTCTTATTTGTATTGATTTGTGGTTGACTTTACACTATGGGGCCGACTTGCTAATCTTCCCTGAGCCAGATTCTGTTTTATGCACAGTAATAATTGTTTATTATTATCTTTTCTTGGGATGACTTGTGCGAGGATATCTCATACAACTACATACACCAACACTCCCTCTTAGCTAGGGAGGTATCATCATGCTAGAACACATATGGATATCGTTTGAGCATCATGATTGTCTTGAACATCTATTTATCATAAGAAAGGTATTCCTACACAACTCAGTCCATCGAGAAGTGTCATGAACTCAACTTAATCTATCAAGGAACCAACAACTCAACCCAATCCATCGAGGAGTTAACATAAAGAACAAATAGATCCCTCTCTCTTTCGTTCAAGGAGAGTCACACCATTCTCCTTGTCTCAGGGAGAACACTCCCTCTCAATAAGATAGGTATTCTTCTTGCTCGTTCTGCCTAAACACATCTTGGGTTTCTTCAAAGTCTTCAACAGATCTTCTTAAGGAAAGGGTGATCATGAGCTTGTTTCAGGTTGATGTTTGCAAGGTCTCTTATCCAAGTCTCATGGATAAATCCATACACTTGCATGCATGATAATCTAAGGAATAATATCCCCTCTCCATCACAGAGTGTCCGGGAGATGGCATTCCCCCATTTTGAGTATCTCCCCACTTCGCCACAGAGTGTCCAAGAGAAGGCACTGCCCCACTCTAAGTATCTCCCCAATCTGACACAGTGTCCAATAGATCTCCCAACTCCGTCACAAAGTGTCTAGTAGAAGGAATCGCCCCACTCTGAGTATCTCCCCACTCCGTCATAGACTGTCTGAAGGATCTCCCCACTTCGTCACATAGTGTCGGGGAGAAGGAATTGCCTTAATTCGAGCTATTCACCTCTAGCCAAGTCACATGGCTATTACTAAGGGAATGATCGATGAAAAGTTACTCATCATGCAAGGGCCAATCTCCCCACCCCGTCATAGGGTGTCCGAGAGAAGATATTGCCCTACCATCAGATCATTCACCCCTGGCCAAGTCACATGGCTAATATTGGGGAACACCTGCCTGATATTGAAAACATCACATTTTCAATCTCATCACATATCCCTCTTTGCCGGAGTGCCTTGCTCCCTCTGCATTTGAGCATCTTGCTCCTTCTGCATCGGAGCATCTTGCTCCTTCTTCATAGAAGCAATCTTGTTGTCCTGGGATCTGAAGCCAACTCTTGTTGACAATTCTGCTTCTTCATCAAGTATCTGGCAATATTGGAGTATCAGGTGGAGAGTGTACAAGATATGCAAAACATGGGATATCTTCCTATTTATCACAAGGCCTTGATATTTCTCCCTCCATCATGGAAGCAATCCTTCCTATCTCGTATCATGAAACACTAAATAAAAATTTTATCAAATCTTTTGGGTTCCCGTACCAGGGAAAATGACCCAATTACAATAATAATCATAACTATGGAATTAGAGATTTGTTGGGCTCCCGTACAAGGGAAAATGACCCAACTACAATGATAATAGCCTAGAAAATAAGAAATATATTGGGCTCTCGTACTAAGAAAAATGACCCAAATACAAAAATCAAAAGAAATATTATGTTGTCATCTCGTCGGGTTTTTCGTTTTTCAGTGGAGGTTTTTCATCGACATGGGTTGTTGATGCATGCTGCTTCCATCTCTTTCTTCGAGGACAATCTATAGCATAGTGACCAAACTTGTCACACCTATAACACTAGATGTGTGAAATATCCTTCTTCTTCCTTGGTCCTTGATTTGGAGCTGAGAATGGTTTTCCATCTGAATTTTTCCTCTCAAACTTTCTTTCCTTTCTTTTTGCATGAGCAATAAGGACTTGATTTTCTACATCATATGGTTGAGGAAAATTGTTTCTACCTGCAAGTCTACACTTCTCCTGAATGGAATCTACCCATAACTAGTCAAACTTGGGAAATTTGGATCACCCACTAATGCTCTGAATGAATGGTTCCCAATAATTGGGAAGACCATTGAGGGTCATCATGACAAGCTCTCTATCTGCAACTACTTCTCCAATGGTGCCCAACTAATCCTTTAGTTCAATAATCTTCATGAAGTAGGATGCAACTAAATCTACTCTAGTCATCTTGATATTTGAGAGTTGTTGTCTTAAGGCAAGTGCTGTGTTGAAATTGCTATTCTCAAATAGCTCCTTCAAGACGTCACAAATTCTTTTGGACATTTTCTTGTGGAAGATTTGAGGTATCAAATGATATTTAATAGAGTCGATCAAAATTCTTCTTGCCTTAGCATCATTCTTCTTCCATGATGGCTTCTTTGCTTTTGCTTCTGGTTCTGGTACTCCTTCCACAATTTATTTAAGGTCATTCTCTTCTAAGATGATGAATACTCTAGACTTCCATGAATTGAAGTTGGAATCCCCATCAAGTCTATCTTCAACTTTAACACAGGCCATCTTGACTGTAGGCTAGGACACCGAAACCTGATCCATAAACCCTAGCAGGAGATGTCAAAAATTGAAGTTTGACAAAATTGAAATCTGGCCTTACAGAAAAATGCGCTTTACTTTTTCAGACCTGCTTTTTTCGGCTCTATTTTTTGGGCCATAGTATAGATATTTACCCAATAATAGAACATCCATAGCTCCAAACACATCCCTCTATATAAGATACATAAATTTTAATGATCTTTCAGTACTAGTATATAATTTCACATGATTCTATTTAGCATAAACATAATGTTCATACGAATCAAAATCTAAGTAGTAATACAAAAATTCCTTAAACCATACATTTCTTATAAAAAATTCGAAAACTCTTCTCTCCAATATGTCCCAATCTTTGATGCCAAAGCATTGCCTCCTCTATAGGGACAATAGGGGTTCCGTCTACTTCTTTTCTCACCTCAGGAATAATAGAACCGTTACGCCCATTAGTCATAGTGCTTTCCAACAACCTATACAATGTTCCAAAATGAGAACACCATTATTTCTTGAACTATATTTTAGGTTCGCCTTTGAAACATAGTTCGCACATGTAATAGAACCGTTACGCCCATTAATCATAGTGCTTTCCAACAACCTATACAATGTTCCAATATGAGAACACCATTATTTCTTGAACTATATTTTAGGTTCGCCTTTGAAACATAGTTCGCACATGTGCATCATTCATCTTACACACATATTAAGTTTCCAGTTAAACGAATAATATGCATAATTCTAGGGAGGGTTTTAAGCCTTCCATGTTTAAGCAATAACTTGACCTTTCCACATTCTATGATTTTGGTTTTTTAGTCATTTCCAAATATAGCATCACCTCCATTATATTTTTCATATTCACATAACCATTTTTTTTCATAGCATCACCTCGATTATATTTTTCATATTCACATAACATAACCATTTTTTTTCATAGCATCACCTCCATTATAATTTTCATATTCACATAACCATTTTTTTGAGGAAAAAAAGCA
Organism: Pseudotsuga menziesii; assembly: GCA_001517045.1. Taxonomy (NCBI): domain Eukaryota; kingdom Viridiplantae; phylum Streptophyta; class Pinopsida; order Pinales; family Pinaceae; genus Pseudotsuga; species Pseudotsuga menziesii. Next base: position 62,816 of record LPNX010052210.1, read on the forward strand.
CCCAAATCAATCAACCATACATCATAATCTGAATGTGTGCTTGCAAATGCAAAGTATACATCCCCTCTTTCTTCCGTGGATGTATTCATAGATCCATAAACAGTAGGCCTATGGCCTGTCCATCTTGTTGAAATGGATTTTTTTCTCTGGATTAAAATTTTAAGTCTCTACAATCACTGTAAAATTGAGTTCAAACTTTTTAACATGGCTCATCAACTAGGATGAATGTATTTGCTCTAGATGTGGTTTCAAAGATTGATTTGTTTGTTTATAATTCCAAAACCAATGCCAATGATGGAAAAACAATTCCAGTCAACAATTCTGTTATGCCAGCAGAATAACTCGCTCTACATACCTTGCATGTTTACATTCAGACACATTCACATGGTCACTCATTAAATATCCAAGCAACGGGGAAGATGAAAAGCACTTCTACCTTCCATTGTGATCACTACAAGTCTACAACCATCAACCTTTATATCTCTTATGCGTATGGCTATAGGTAACTAATGCTTCACACAGGCTCGAGTATGTATGTTGCACTGCGTTTTGAGGAATCTGTCAGAATCGATCAAAGGAATGGTTGTAGGTGGTATTCCTAATCTTGGTACAGAGCATACATACGATGCTATTCTAGGTTGTTGCATATGATTTACTCTGAGCACAAACCTTTTCGTCTAGGAATCGTGTTGTAGGTTCAAATCAAGGAGAAATCGAGTGGTAGATGCTTAGCAAAGCTGATGGATTACTAGTGTTGGGAAGGTTTGATTGAGTAATAAAATTATGGTTGTTGGAATTAATTATCCCTAGAATGGAGCAAGTCGATAGAAACCACAATCACACAACATTTAAACACAATTGTGATTTCTAAAAGAGGGAATTATAGCCTACTCATTCATCTACACGGATCTTCATCTACAATTGTGATTTCTCAGGGCAATTCTAAGTTTGGTTGTGATCATACTTCTCTTTGGGCTACTCTGTAACAGGCATGAGTGAACTCTCTTTCCAGACTTGGTTGCTTTGCTTGTGGTGGCCAGACCAATACCGAACGAGAGGAACAACTCCAAATCTGTTGAATGGTTGAATATGCAATTCGACGCTCTGTTTATGCATAAATGGGTATCCTTTGTCTGTTAGTATTGCCAAAACCAACGCTCAACGGACGATACAAGTCCAACTTGCATATAACATTGCAAGGCATATAGTTGGAGATTGTTCTGTTGTCGGAGTGACTCCACATACTCAGTCAATTGTTATCTAATCTGGAAATAAAACTTTGCTCATTCATTGAGCTTGTAGCAATAAGAAGCATGTCATTGCCCACTGGAATGCAACTCTGTTTATTGCATGTAAACAATTATAATTTATAATTATGCCCATTCACAGAACTAACAATTACATACTCTTCTGAATAGAATACGCAATGCTCTATTTTCACAACTTTATGTATTGAAATGTGCAAACTCAACACTCATACAATGATTAATCTAATAACAAATTTGAAGGTTCTACCAATATTTAATAAACCGCATGCATATATCCGTTCAATTAATTGAACATTGGTGGAGGTAAGAATCAATGTGTGGATATGGTTGTAGCTTCACGGCGAATTCTAAATACTGGACAGGCTCCCCTCCCGAGGGAAAGTCTGTCCAGCATATAGGGCGCTCCGTAGCTTCACACTATATTCAAACATAGAAAGTTTAAGGGAACAAGTCAAAGGGATCAACAATACGTGAATGTCAAACCATCGATTCCCTCAATTGAGAAAATCCATCAGTTTGTCAATGCCAAACCATCGACCCCCTCAATTGAGAGGGTTGAATTGAGAGTGTTGCAGCTATGCATTTTTTAAATTCACTATGATTACAAAATCCATCAGTTGATCAGATACATCTGTTACTCTTAATACAATACAAATATGTTGTAAGGTTTTGTTGTAATAATTGGGATTATATGTGGTTATAATCATATAATCAAACATATAATCATACATAAAAGCGTACACACATAAAGAGAACAAGGAAGAAAGATAGTGATAAGCTAACAACAAGCCTTTGCATTATATAACAGGACTAGATAGTACAAGGAGTAACCATATCTTTACACAACTCTCACATATATATATATATATATATATATATATATATATATATATATATTAAATTCACTACGATTGAGAAAATCCATCAGTTGATCATATACATTTGTTACTCTTAATACAATACAAAAATGTTTGTAAGATTGTGTTGTAATATGTTGGATTATATGTGGTTATTAATAGTGCATCTCAAACATATAATCATACATAAAAGCGTACACACATAAAGAGAGGAAGGAATAAAGGTAATGATAAGCTAACATCAAGCCTTTGCATTATATTACAGGACTATATAGTACAATGAGTAACCATATCTTTACACAACTCACCTATAATGTGGTTCACAACCCAAGGGCTCGCTATGATGTCCATGGATCCAAGCCAAGGGGCGCACCTGAAAGGGCCTCACCCTTTCAACATTACATCAATGCTTAACCTCGAAGGACCCAAAGAATTGAACCCCCAACCTCGACCCTATTATGTCTTGGTTCTGGAAGATCCAACCAACTGAGCTACCCCTCGGGGATGTGTGTGTGTGTGTGTGGCATATATTCCTTTAGACGGTTATAACTATACAACTAATTGACAATTAGCTTAATTGACTCGGCTAGACTAGCCGACCAAGTAGTTGGTCGGTCGAGAGGACCTAGTCAACTCATCGATTAGGCTCCTCCAACATCTCCTCCACCCCAAAACTCTTCTTCGTCCTGAAGAGAACATGGAGATGTAAAATTACAAGATTACAAAATTTACATAAGTCGATAGTGCTTATGATGTGGATGCCTCTATTGGCCAAGTGCCAATGGTGAAAGTCTCGATGGTGGTAGGGGCACATGTGACCAATTGATGCTGAAACTCTTCCCAAGTCATGTAATAGTGTTTGAATGTTTGTGTTGGCTATAGTTGTCTCTAATAACTGGGTGATATTTTCATCCATGTGACTGTTCTTTAGCCATTGCAAGTTAGGACCGACATTTTGATGTAGGATTGCTGCAGTGTGCAAAAGATGATACATGCATTTAGCCAGCTAACTAATCTCCCATTGTGCTAACTTGGTCTCATGTAGCCACTGGAATTCCTACCTCTATAGCTCATTGATTCGTTGTTGTTCCATGTTGGTTTGTTGATCCATTGTTTGGCATTTCTAGGGTCAGCCAAAGTCTTTCTCATGTTCAGGTCGATAATGGTGGTTTGAGCTTTATGCATATTGACATAGACTTGTTTATAATAGTCGTACCAATTATTTAGAACCAAAGTCAACTTTGTGGCCACTACTTCATATTCCTGCAGTTTCATATCTCATTCTAAAAATAGTTCGTATTGGTCTGTCATCAGGAGAACAGTCTCGTATCCCTTTTGATGATGTTGCTGGTTGACGATCGACTGGAAATGGGTAATTGATGTGTCGACAAGGCTTTGTAAACGATCACTATGCTTGGTTGGATGTGGGTCTACTAGGGGTCCAATCAATTGCTTTGCCTTGCCCTTGCAATTCCTCCAAGCATTTTCTTCATCCTTCTTCAAAGTTTTTAATTTCTTAGCTGAGTTGGTCCTTCGTCAATCACATTCTTTATTAACCGATTTGAAGAGGTATTGCAATTCCTCACTTGATGCTTTTTCAAGAGCAAAGACCATGGTGGTTCCTCCATTTGTATCTGCATGTTGAATTTGTCTGGTGATGCTAGGAGATGTTTTTTTCTTTTTCTTTTTTTGTTCCTCGGAGGACTTATTTTCTTTTGGTGGTTGATCAACTCCATTAGTCGGAGTGACTTTTGTTTACTTTCTTATTGGCGGGTCGATTTCCCTTTAGGGTTTTGTTGGTATGCCAATACTTGTTGGACAACTTGTTCGAGTTTTTCTTCAACCTAGGTTCATCAAAATATGGTTCTACTCCTTGTATAAGGGCGTCTAGTTCATCCTTAGTGTACTGACTAGAGGACTCATTGAATTGCTCCCGGGGACGACTTGTTTTTGTAACAATATCTAGTTTTTGTTATGGATTTGTGTCTTTTGGACTAAACATGGTGATGTACAAAGAAGCTTCATATTGATTCTCGATTTCTCCAATTGTCGGCGACAAAAGTAGCTCAGTCTAAATACTTTTTTCCAAAATTGGTACTCTAATAACTGTATTGTTTTATCTAGCAAGATTAGAAAATATCACATCGATAGAGGGGTAGTAGTCCAATTCTTCAGGTTCTCTTCCTTGTCCATGAAGATACCATACCATACTTTGGTGTGGTCTATTCCCAGTTGAATACGAAAAGTCGATAGTAAATCATGTCAAACAATTTGTAGGACTCGCCATTTATCGCAAGCATATATATTACTTGGAACCAATTTTCAAATAGGATCCTTGGCTTGGTTGACCCAGTCGACATATCTTTTGGGGAAAAAATCTTGTAATTCCACATGGAGGGTGGTTTTGTATTGCTAAATGCTAGTTCTCCAATTGGAGGGATATTTGTAATTGCAATCCAGATGAGCAAGGATGGAAATCGACATGCATGTTCGGTTTCCTTGCACTTTACATAGTATCTCTTAACAATATTAGCGATGTGGTCATCCCAATTGTATATTTTACTCTCGAGTGTTATTTTCTTGACGACCTCAAGCATTTCCATCTTGACATCAGATGGTCGATTGGAATTGGTGAGACACATGGATACTATAATATAATTCCATTTGATAGATGCGTGTATAACTTGATTGATGATAAGTCCTTTTGAATTCTTTTCTTTTATGGTCGCTGTGAATTCTTCGACTACCTCTAGTGACTTAGTTGCTATGGGAACTAGTTCTCCTTTGTTGGGACAACTTGTAATGTGATTGATTAGTGAATCATTGATTTGGACGGCCTCATCCAACCATACTTTTACCATCATGGTATTTGTTAATGATGAACTTAGTAGCTATCTCTTCCAGGTTTCCTAAGTTTGTGATTTGTCTTGCCCTAAGGTAGTGGTGAATTTTGGTTATGGCCATCGGATTGGCATCTTGTCCCCACTTCCCATCTCTAAATTCCCACTTTTTAAACTCTAACCAATATTTATTCCAATTGTATTTGTTGGCAGTGGCTATCTTGATCATCCTATTCAACCATGCTTGCAACAACATCATGGACATTTATTCTTGATGGATTTTGTTTTTTACTTCAAGTGCTCTATTTTTTGCTATGGGCCCACTCTTTTTCAACACCATTTTCAAAACTTGGTTGTCTAGGTTTCTAAACTCTGGCGGTCAAACAACAAGGATAGTATGCTCGACTACGCTCACTCTAATTCTTAGTAAGATCTTTGCCAACAAGATTCAAGCAATGGTGAATTTATAGGTGTGGGATCTAGAAGATAGTTAATGTGAGTAAGTGACTGTGGTAATTGTGTTCCTTGTGCATGACATTTAGTTTGTGAACTTGGGGAAACTTGCATTGGAAGTTTGGTTTACGGATCCAACATTCTATGGTTGATTGGGTCTCTTAGTGGATGATCGTACTTGGTATGTTTTTGGTCGACGTCAGCTTTTCAGTCGATCGGGTCAATCGATGGGTGAATCGGCTTAGCCTTCTTTTAGTCCTCATTGGTTTTGTGTTTGGTTGGATTGGTCGATGTACCAATGGTCTTGGTCTTCTTCGTGACTAAATTAAGGGTTATTTAATTGCTTCTACAATGACATGTGCTCATGATTGGAGAAATTGCTTCTCGTGTTCCGATTAAAGCCATTGTGGTTGTGTTGTTACTCCTTCCAAACAAGCATGTCTTATTTTCTTTATATATTAAATCTACGAGGTGTTCTGAGATGTTAGTTGAGTAACTACCTAGTAACTAATTAATTGATTAATATATTCAAGCATCGAAGCACAACGGTTGACCAGTGGTGATACATCCACTAGTCAACATGAGTGCCTCTTATGCATGATATCGTTTAAGTATGGAATCATTGATGACTTTGGTGAATACTCAACCCTAAAATATTTTCAATTTAGTTGTTCCATTGTAATTCATTTTTTTGACTATATATGGCCCCAACCATTCAGTTTCTAATTTCTTTGGTTTTCCTTTTATCTTGGTGTCATATAGTAGGACTAAGTCTTCGACTGCGATGTTGTTAGTTTTAAAGTTTCTATCATGCCATGTTTTTTTGTTGTTGTTTCTAAATTTCTTGATGGTGTATAGCAGTCAACCTCTATATCCTTCTAGATTTTGTAAGTTAAATAACCTATCATGAGTAGCTTGTACGATATCTAGATGCAATACTTGTGGGGTGACTGGAGTTTGATGTTTAAAGTGAAAGGGTACAACTTCTTCTTAACCACAGACTAGTTTAAATGGTGTCGGACATGCCGATATTTTGTAGGTTGTCCTCTTATCCCATAGAATAGCTGGAATTTTAGCATCCCAGTCGTCTTTTTCAAAGTTACAGATTTTTGTTAGTTCATTGGTAGGTGTTTTATTGAACTGTTCTCAAGCATTGTTCGACTGCAGATGGTATGTGAACACTTGTGATGATCTATCATGAATTATTTTAGGATTATTTATATGCTTTTGTTGATGAAGTGGGTTCCTCTATCACTGATTAAAGTGGGGGGGCATCCAAACTGAGTAATTGTGTTTTCAGAAATGAATTTTGCTACAACTTCTCTAGTACAACACTTAATCGATTCAACTTCTTCCCATTTGATTACATACTTGACTGTAGTGATGATATATATTTCACCTATTCGTCGGTTTGAGGAAGTCGATAACCAAAATTTCAAAGTGAGGCTTGGATTAATCGAAATGAATGGCATTTTTTTGTCTTAATGGTTGGTCCATTCTCTGGCATTTATTACACTTACCAATGAAATTTTTACAATCATTGTTAAATGTCGACCACCATAGTTCATATTGAAGAATATTTTTACTAGTCATGTCGGCTTAGAAATGTCATTCAGATGTTCTTGGGTGTGCTTCATCAATAATCGACTCTCTTTCATGCTTGAACATGCATTGACACAGGATGTCATCATATACTTATAAAGGAATTCGTTGATTAATGTATACGAGGCGACTTTCATGGCTAAGATTTTCTTCTTTTTCTTAGATGTTTCCTCTGGTACTTGTCCATGTTGTAGGAATTGAGATATATTGACTAATTCTTGAGGTACTACTTTGAATTTGAAGAGATGTGTGTCGTACAAGTCGAGTTCCTATGGGTTCCTCTCTTATTTATATCCTAGATTAGTGGCTTGGACCAACATTAGTCTTTCCTAATTAAACTATGATTTCAAATTCAAATTCCTTAATTAATAACAAGCATCGACATATTCTTTCATGGTGCATGGGTTTGTTGACTAAGTGTTTTAAATATTGATAATATATAAAGAAAACAAAAGAGTTATCTAATTGATAATGATGAAATTTTTGCAAATTATAGATCATGCCAAGTCCTTCTCCGTCTATGTTTGACTAGTTTCGTTCGGCTTTGTTTAACTTCTAAATGGCATAGGAATTTGGGTAGTCGATTTCATCGTTAGCCGACTATGTCAGTACTACCCCGACTGCAATAGTGTACAAATCAATGTGTACATAAAATTTCTTATACCAATTGGGAAAGCATAATATAGATGCTTCAACTAATTCGTGTTTTAATAACTCAAAGGACTTTGTGCATTCTCGACTCCATTTGAATTCAACATTTTCTTTGAGTGATTTGTCCAAAGGGAATGTAATATATGAGTAGTGTCAGATGAAATTTCAATAATACCCTATATGTCCTAGGAATATCCAAATTTTCTTTGGGTTTATGGAGGGTTTTAGGTCCCTGATGACTTTTACTTTAGCTAGGTCGAATTTGATTCATTTCTTACAAAGGACATGACCTAAAAGGATCCTAAAATGCATGGAAAAGATACATTTCTTGATTTTTAAGGATAGTTAAATTTGTCTACATCTTTCTAGCATGAAATAGAGCCACTCGACATGATATTTGAGTAAATAGTATATGGTCTAGTCGTTGAAATAGATGACCATATTTTTTGTTATGCAACCAAGTCCCATAAATAACATAAAAATAGTATAAATTGACAAGAAGAGAGTAATCCACGCCTTATCAATGAAGATAAGAGATAAATAGAAATCCTCTTTGAGGGAGGAACCTCCTTACACAATGTACTGCATACACAAGACAAGACAAGATACAAAGATGACTCAAATGAAAATATCTTTTTCCTATATATAGGAGTTAAAGGTGCACAATAAAAACTAATAGACCCACTAATAGACCCTAGCCGAAATCAATAATATGTAATACACCACAATATAGGGGGTAATACACCACTCTATAGGGAGGAATGTGACCAATATTTAGGGATTACCATGCCCCTCCCCTTCAACAAGCGTTGTCCTCAAGACTTGGGTAGCTATGGATGCATATGTATGAAGGAATTGTCTCAGCATGTCGAATCTGCAATTGGTAAGTTCTTCCACTTGATGAGGTACTTAGTAATAGCCTAATTTCATAGCTGGTTGGTCCTTGTTTCGATGATTTGTTTAGGTTCCCGTACAATTTTCCCTTCTTCAAAAATCCTTTGATGATGGCATTGATCTTCCTGTCATTTCATCATGTTTTTTGACATCTTCAGGATTTTGAGAACTTCTTGTCGGTGCTCTATGCGATCTACCACTACTTGAATTGTAGATTTTCTTGTCACTACAACTATATGCTCCATTTAATTCTCCAGGCCATAGGGGTATCTGTAAGGTTTGATGCTAGAGGGAACTCTTTCTGGAATTAAGTGAATAGCATGGTCTAGATCTCAAACAGGTGGAAGACTTATTGGAATATCTTCAAATACATTGTGAAGGGTTATTAAAGATCCTTTGGAAATATGGGGAAATACGAGACTTAGATGTTTGAACATCTAGTGAGAATAACTATGTAATTACAACTTGTTTTCCTTTCTTTAACATTTTTGTCATACCATTAGAGTCGATCACCTTGCTTGGTTTCCATGTGATACCATTTAAGCTAAGTTCTTTTCCTTCTCAAGAAAATTTCATGAAAAGCTTCTGAAAATTAAAAGCCATTGTTCCCAATGATTTTAACCATTGAACCCATAATACAACATCAACACCACCCATTGGGATAGAAATCATGCGGATATTCAATACATATTCCCCCATAATAAGATTTACATTATAGTATTTCCATGAACAATTGATGGTTCCTCCATCTGCAATCATTACTTGAAATTCTGGTGTTGGATATACAAATAAATTAAGATCTTGTTACCAGAATCAATCAACATTGTTACCTTTTTATTTTTGATATATCCTTCGATATTGAGAGTTTGAGGAGTGCTAATTCCATCCAAAGCATGACAAGATATGGTGAAAGTAATCACTTTTAGTTCGTCCCCTTTCGGTGGTTCTTGTTCTTCCTCTTCACATTCTATCTAGAATAATTCTTTTTCTCCACACTTATGTCCATTACTGTACTTGTTGTCACAATTAAAGCATAGACATTTCACTCTTCTTTTCTCTAGCTGTTGAGATGTCAACCTCTGAAGTTGGTTAGAAGAAGGAACATCATTCTCTTTGTATGTGTTGGTAATAATATTTCTAGTGTCCCTCGCCATTTTTTTACTTTCAACCTTCCTTTCCATCATGAAAGCCTTCTCCAAGGACGGTGGTTCGAAGAGATGTACCTCATGTTGAATGTTATCATTCAAGGTTCCAATAAAGAGATCCAACAAATTATTTTTTGAAATATTCTTCACTCTAAGACTTCGCTGTTGAAATTGATTGATGTGCTCTGTAACTGGACCTTTTTGCTTGAAATTTACCAATTGGATAAAGAAGGTGTTTCTATTTTTATCCACATAATGTGCAATCATTTCTTCCGTGAATATAGACCAATAGATAATAGAGTCCTTTTTATGGTCACAAATTGATCAGGTTCTAAATATAAGGATGCAATAGTTACATTTTGCAAAGTTGGCACTTGGTGTAGATCAAAGAATTTATCCTTATGAAAAATCCATGTGATTGGATCCTTTCCATCAAACTTTCTCAGGTCAATCTTGGGATTAAATTAGTTCCTTGAACCTAACTTGAACCCATGATGATGTAGTGAATCATCACATTTAAGCAACTCCAACTTCTGATTCTCTTATGTTTTTCAAACTTCTCAATACGCAACTGGAATAAGTCCCCTTTTTAATCCTTATCCTGTTATTGAGTAGATGAACGAGGAATAAATATGTGTTTTATCTGTTCTTTCAATTCTTGAATATCTTCTTTACTAGCCATGCCCTTGAGATCGTCTTTACTAGCCATCCCTTTAATTAGATCTTCCAACTTGGACACCCTAAAAGATATGTCTTCACTTTCACCATATGTCAAGGATGAATCCTTTGGTGGTTTGAGAGGAGTGTGGTTTTTTCTACTTCCTTTTGGTGGCATTGTGAACAATACACATAGATCTTCCTACTTAGAGTTATTCAAATTTAAAATGGTGTACTTTTTTTGAACCTTGATTGGAAGACTATTTTAGGGCTGAATTGTAACTATTGTCAATTTGAAAATTTAGCTCTTCTATGTCTGAAACTTCTTCCTGATGTATCCTGGTGTTTCATATTTCCAATTCCGCATGTCTGGCCTAATTTGGATGTGCTAATACAAATTTATTGCAAATATCCCAACACTACTTATTTTTGGCCTATATAGAAGAGATAAATTGTACGGTATTCCACATGTCCAGTATTTTGTGTCTACAGCTGAAAACCCTACCAAAGATACCCTGGTTTGTCCTCTTCCTGATGTAAAAGGTATCACTCAATTTGGGTCTCGAATGCCTTATATATGACCTTTTTTCACAGAACACCTTTTTAATACTAGGCTTTGGACTAGTAAAAAACCATATATTCCTCTATGAATATCTCCGAAGTTCTAATGGATCAGGATTTGAATTTCATACTAAAAATACCTAAACATGTTTTAAAAGTGGGTTTTTAACCTAGATCTATGAATTCTTTTAGAAACAAATTTCTAGCGAAAATTCCAAGATGACTTGTTTTGCAGAAGCCAATCCAAAGGAAAGAGCTATGATACCAAATGCTATGCAATCACGTCCCAGAAATAGCATAAAAATAGAATAAATATACAAGAAGGGAGTAATCCACACCTTAACAATTAAGGACAAAGATAAATAGCAATCCTCTTTGAGGGAGGAACGTCCTTACACAATGTACTAAGTACACAAGATAAGACAAGATACAATGATGATGTAATGTCCTCTTCCTTTTAGGCCCTGAGGCCCATACCGCTAACCTATGTGATTCCTGTGGGTTCAAGCGGTTACTGATAACTAGGGAATCAGATTGGGACTGATGCCATCCATAGAATATCTACGGCATCCTCACTTGGTCAATAAGGGCCACCTGGGCCAAAGGCCACCTTCATGCATGACCATGCTCTTTTCCATGCTCCATGCATGACCATGCTCTTTGCATGCAAGTCAACGGCAAATTAGAAGATAAAGTGACCTAATTAGGTCAAAGATTAGGTTTTACGCAGTTGAACTTTATAAATAGAAGGTAAAGCAAGAGGAGACCTCACTTATGATTATTGATTATTTTGGGAGCACTTGGATAGCAGCACAGCGTGCAACACAGCAGTTGGGGTTGAAGACGGAGTCTTCAGCTAATAGGATTTCGGCAGTGAAACATCTGTCCTAGTCTTATTCCGGGTAAGCCATACTGGTTCACCACTTGTTCTTCATTTCATTCATCAATTATATAGCACAGGGTATAGATTGTTGCAGAGGCACGGTGCAGCCGTAAGAGGGGGTTTTCAAACAGAAAGCCCTAATCAGCTATTGGGCGTTCAGATCTCAGTTTCCTTCAGAAACTCAGGCATCATTCTCACTAGCAGCTTCATACCCCGGTACCCAGTGACTATCAGCACCATCTGAGCTCATCCGAAGGAGTTATCAGCATTTCCAGACCACCAGGGGCGTGAGCAGCTGCCTCAGAGAACCAAGTCGCTATCATACTTAGAGGGTTCAGAACTGCAGTATTTTCCAGCCAATCTCTCCGGCACAACGAGGCTACCAGCCCTGCAAATCGGCAAATCCATCGGGCCCCTCCTTCCTTGAGGGCGTCACCTATTTCTCTGCTTGGGTGTCTTATTGCTGGAGCATTCACCGGAGATGGGAGAGATCAGTTCCTCTCCGATCCAGATCTCAGTACTTGCAGACTTTATTTGCAGCAGTTCAGCCAGTTATCAGTGGTAAGTGTGTATCCTATCTCACAAACCCTAACCCTAATTTTTCCTATAAAATAGGGATTTTTGCCTGGCAGTTTGTAAGCCCAGTTGTATCCGCATAATTGTTTAGAAATAGAAAATATCAGGATTTGGGATATTTCAGTGGTATCAGAGCTGTTTTCTTGGCCAGCTGTGGGCTTAAGAGATGAAAAGTAGATGAATACAGAAGGAGATCCTTTTGTAACTTATAAGAGGAGGAAGAGTAGATACACAAGAGAATTTGAGGATATCCAGCCAATCTCTCCTGCACAGCGAGGCTACCAGCCCTGCAAATCGACAGATCCATCGGGCCCCTCCTTCCTTGAGGGCGTCACCTATTTCTCTGCTTGGGCGTCTTATTGCTGGAGCATTCACCGGAGACGGGAGAGATCAGTTCCTCTCCGATCCAGATCTCAGTACTTGCAGACTTTATCTGCAGCAGTTCAGCCAGTTATCAGTGGTAAGTGTGTATCCTATCTCACAAACCCTAACCCTAATTTTTCCTATAAAATAGGGATTTTTTCCTGGCAGTTTGTAAGCCCAGTTGTATCCGCATAATTGTTTAGAAATAGAAAATATCGGGATTTGGGATATTTCAGATGAATCGAATGAAAAGATATCCTTCATATATATAAGAGGTGAAGGTGCACAATAAAATATTATAGACCCACTAATAGACCCTAGACTACTTCAATAATATGCAATACACCACAATATAGGGGGTAATACATTGCTATATAGGGGGAAATGTGCCCAATATTTAGGGCTTAACAATTTTGCACAAGTATTCCTTAAAGGATTTTATGACTATTCTAGAATATGTTGTAGGTGCATTTTTTTAATTCAAAGGGTATAACTTTGTAACCAAATGATCCAAATTCATATACAACGGTTTTTTTTGTTTGATCTTACTTTGCTATGAATGCTTGGTTGTATCTTGAAAATATGTTTGTGAATGAATAACATTCATTGCCTGCAACTTCATTAATGTTTTCATTAGCAAAGGGTGTGGGAAATGGGTTTGTGAGAGTTACTTTATTTATCCATCTAAAGTCAACCCATATGTTTATATTTTTAGGATCACATTTCTTAGGTTGGATGACCCCTTGGACTAGCCCATTCTAACTAGTCGACTTGGTATATAATTCCTACAAATAACACATTTTCTTTTTATTTATGAAGGATGTCCTTGTACTTGTAGGATGACTTATATGGTTTCTTGTTTATTGGGTTTGCATCTGGTAAGAGATCTCTTTTGATTTCTCCCATTTCTTGCACAAGTCCTTTAAAGTCTCTATAATATCTAGTAAAGACATCTTGGTATTATTTAAAAAGGTGGGATATTTCTGTAGTTTGTTGTTCTGACCAATAATATCTTATTTTTCCTAGTTTGGGTTTGTCATCTATGGATATGTACAATTCTTTTGTTTTGATTTCTGCATTCATCCATTCTGGTGCTTGTGATTCACCAATTTAGATTTCTCCTCATTTGAATTTTTAAAAGGATGGAGGGAAATATTTTTCTCATAGCTCTGTATTTTATTTTTTAACTTTCGTAGATAGTTTCATCACTAATTTAACTGAATGTACAATATTAGGATGTTCTATTTTCCATCTAAATCTCTTACCAGAGGCATTTTTGTTTTCTAATTCTAAACGGTTTATAAGTTGACATGGTTGTTTTTGGTTGGTTGCTATATTATTACAAGTCGAAAACAATTTGTGGTCGTCTGGGGCTTCGTCGATTATGTCTTGTGGTGTTGATGCTTTAATAAAAAATTGTAGTTCTTTTATGGCTTCTTAGTATTCTCTTGTGCAGGGGAAAATGGAAAGTCTTTGATGAAGTTGCCTCTTAGGTATTTCCAATTAAATGTATCACTCCAAGCTTCTTCAATTTTATACCATTTGTTGGGTAGGTCGTCTGATGTGTTTGGGAACATGTGTGGCCATAGTCATTCATCACGATATCCTAGTCTCTTCCATTCTTTTTCATAGAGGATAATGTGGCCAGGAGGATAATTTGTATACAATTTGGGATTTGTGCTTCTGTTGTTAGTTTGTTCCCACTAAAGCATTTGACAAAGTATGTGGAGGTTGTTGTCCATGTTTGTAGTCGAGGATAATGAGTATCCCATCATCGATCAACTTGTCTTGTGAATGACACAAGGGTGGGGTATTCAAGAGATTTCTTTTAGAACACTTTAGGAATGGTTGTGATAGAAAATCATATGCATGGACTGGTAGGGATTGACTTCAATTGTACAACAATAGCGAGATTTATCCTCATAAATTTCAATTGCCAATCATAAAGCTCAGAATCTGAATTCTAGAAGACTGACATGGGAGAACCAAAGTATAGTTATCTATTTCTATTTGGCTCAACTGAGTCTTCATAGTCATCTTATGTATTCTTTGTTGTCGTTGAGCCACCCCCCCCAAGGTTTTCCTTGAGATAGGTGGATGGGTACGATAATTCTTTTTCCTTCCCCTTCTAGTTTTATCCTATCTTTTTCCAAGGATATGGAAGCTTTCATTTTTCTTCCCTGGGGTCATTCAACTAATGTTGGGAATGACTTATATCCTTCTTTAGCATCAATTATTTCAAATTTGACTTCTATGGGTATTCCCTTGATTGCAGTATTCACATTTCCATACTCCTATGGGTTCAACTAGGCCTTGATATGCCAATTTAAGGTAAATCCCAAAGAATGAAATTTGTGGTCGACCCCATTTTACCCAAATGATTCTTGGCATTATGTTTACTTGTGAGCCAAAGTCGAGAACGACTTGTGAAATATGGAACACTTCAACTTCAAGGTCGACTAAATGGTCAATGTTAATTTTGTCTGATTTATTTAGTTGACATAAGTTCTTAGTTATTCTACCATTTACTTGAGTGTTTCTTACCATGTATGTTAAATCAATTAAACGAGCAACGCAATTTTCTTTTGTAAGTAGTTGCAGTAATTCATTAAGTGTTTTATTTCTGATTTCCTAAGTATCTTCTTCCATAGCTAAATCTTCAAAGATTTTTGAAGCATTGTTCAAAATATCTTTCTACTTGTTAGGATTAGGATAATCAATCACTTTGTTAGGACTTTTATTAGTGATATTTGGATTATCAGTCCCAATCTTAGTACCTTGTCTGGTTATAATATGCATATTTTTTGTAATTATGACTTCATGCTTAGGAACAATTGACAATAGATTAACATTTTTCATATTTATTATTTCTCTAGTATGATGGGACAATATTTTAGGGAGTGATCGCTCACTCCACATTTAGTACAAAACTTGAGATCAGTTTTGTCCTTCCTAAGGAAAATTTAGATTCATATGATCTTCTTTATAACATATGAAACATCTAGAATTTATTCCTCGGTAGCAGGTTGATTTCCTCGATTATTATGTCTTCCTCGACCATTGTATCCTCCTTTTTGACTATAGTAATTATTTCTATTATTTCAATCATTCTATTGATTCTGGTCAACAACTTGTATTTGATATATTGATTGATAATTTGACTTTTTTTTCTTGTTAAGTGAATATTCAACAATATTGTGTGTTATGTTCACAAATACCACACCATTTAGGATTCACATTCTTTGTATCAAACATACAATCTTTCATAGAATGTGATTGGAAGCCTTGGAAATTTTCATAATAATATTCAGTGTGATTGAGTCGAACATTTTGTCATCTGTTGTCTTGTGATCAACAATTATATTTAGTGTGGCATTTTGTCATGCAGGTTGTACACCATATAAATGCATTTGTCAATGTGAGGTCATGGATATACCTTTGCTTGATTTCAACCTTTCCTTCCAGTTTTCTGTTGATGGGTCCTATCAAATAGTCATTGTCGGACTCAATCTTGTCATGTCCTCATCCAAATAAGACTACTTGCAAACAATGTTTCACCAACCTACTAGTTCCCTAGGTTGAGGTGGAGGCATACATTTTGTAATAAGGGAGCTATGGGACCAAAAAGGACCTTAGTTTACCATATTCACATTAAATTAGGTCACATAAATAATACATGTTAATAAAATAAGGCGACATTGGTTCATGGAGACAATTGGAGGATTAAGCGGTCCTTGGGTGGATAAATTCCCCCAAACACTTGGCATGACTTTCATTCAAATTAGAATCCATTGGGAATGTAAAGTTCTTGGAGGGTGATGTGGTGCCACATAGAATATCATGAGCCAATGAATTCTAATTAGTAGAGGCGAGTAACTCCCATGGAAGAGGAAGAGGCTAAGAAGACAATGTGTGCCACTTGGAAGGAGATTCCATACACTCTATGACAAATATGACATGACAAGGCTAAAAATAAACACCAAGAGGGTGAATTTGGGAGTTAGAGGAAGCCATTCGAATTGGGGAAATAATTGGAACATGAATGAAAAGACAAGTGTCATAGGAGTGCATAAATTAGACCTACTTAGACCTTAGGAGACCTCATGAATTTAATAAAAGGATGTCTTGAGGAAGGATAACATATTAATATACTATGGATCTGTACTACCATGTTCATCTACTTTGTAACTCGAAATGTAAGTAATCCATATGTGAAGAGCTTTCATTTCAATGCTATTAAACTACCAGTTTTAAAATATTTGGATTCCATTTTGAAAGAGTTATATGTCAGAGATGTATAAAGGAGTTTATATGATGTTTAATTTTATTGGTGAAGAAATTTGTATCTTGTCATTGTTACACCGTGTCCAAGTGCAATTGAGAATCTGTATCCGGATACTAAGGGGGAAGATGTTCCATCTTCAGAAATTGAATATATAAATATATATAATTGAATGGATGATTGATTACAATGGATATGGATGCCTTAAATATGGCTTGGCCATCGAATATTTGAAGAGACAATTCTCCTCATAACTATATTTAATAATTAATTATTATTACTAATGGTTATAACCTATTTACTTGCTATTTTATTGTTGTAACAATTCCTTCCCCTTAGGAAAGATTTGTCCTCAAAGCTTAGATTATTGTTGTCGTCTTTTCATTCTTGTTTTGTGTTGAAACAACGTCATTACTTCCTTTATGTATTTTATTTTAGAACTTGTATTAGGTATGTGCTTGGTCTTTACGCAATAGTTTTTCAATTTCCCTTCATTTGTAACTTGAATTTGTACTCCATTCTATTTATTATTGTTGTCTTGTTTTCCATGTACATGAATACGAGGAATATTTTTGTGACTGACCATATCAAACTTTGTTTTAGAAATCGCTTGTCCCACGATACTTAGGATGCCATCACGTAATGTTTCCCTTTTATTATCCTTACGATCTATCTCGAGAAGTGTGTGTCTCTTGAGGCTTCTCACACTCGAAGTCACTAGATAATGTTACATTTAGGCTTTTCCAAGGTGGTAGAATATTTAAGGTAGAAGATGAATCTACGATATATGATTTCTTTGACTTGGATTCCTTTGCATATTGTAGGATCCATATTTTGTCATTGTATGGATCGTCCTTATTGTCAACGACACTGTCTTGACTCTCATTATGATCTTGGTCGAGCTCATTTTTATTTTTATCAAATATATTATTGGTATTTTGGTCATCCCTAAGATATTTTGTCTCATTGTCTTGTTTATTGTCTTGATAGACTTTGTTGCTCTCATTTTTGTTGACATACTGGTCCAACATATCTGAGTTGCTGATATGGTTTGTACTATACCTTAGTTTTTGTAATATTTCCATTATTGTATTCTAGTTCTGTGCCATGATGCTCAGGTTCTTTGCCATGGTGCTTATGTTCTGTGTCATCGCACTCATCTTGCCGTCTAACTCTTTTTGTTTCTTGTTCATGTTGTCTAGTTTGTCATCAAGTTTTCTTTCTAGTACTAGAACAACTTTGTCTTTGATTTCTTTCTTAAGTGCCTTGCTATTTTTCGTTTCTTCCTTCCAACTTTTTTGGTTAGTGACGAGGGCCTTGATGTCTTTCCCCAATTTCTCAAGTTTTTCTTTTAATTCCGTCATGGCTTGGGTCCTTTATATATATATATATAATAATAATTTATTATATCAAAAGATAATAATAATAATATTATTTTAAACTTGAATAATATTTTTTTTTAAACAAAACTAATTATTACAATTTCGATATTATGTAATAATAACAATTTTATTATATTTTTGTTTTTTATTAAAATTGTTTTTTTGTGAAGACAACAACAGTTTGGAGTGGTTGGGGCGATAGGGGGGGCGGAGTTTTTATCACTCCAGAAGGAATCTTGGAAACCACTTTCGCCTCGTGTCTAGGATCAAACACTAATAACATGGCCGAGGCCCTGGCACTATGGCAAGGGCTGAGGATTGCCAAGAATCAAGGTATCACCGAGCTAACTGTTCTCAGAGACTCTAGAATTATTACTTAAGCAATAAACGAGAATCTTATTATGAACCAAATGCACCTAAAGCGACTAATCCACAAAATCCAAGTCCAAGCCCTCACTTTCAGTAAAATCGAGTTCTATCATGTGTTGCAGAAAAATAATAAAGAGGCAGACCAAGCAGCAAACTTGGGCTCATCTCTTAGTTGTGGGGAGCTTAACATCAATGGTCTTGGCTCTTTCTGCTCCCCCTCATAGGACCGGGGCTATGTCCCTGAGGCCTCCCCTCTCATGGGCCCCAACGAATAGGTTTGAAACGTGCTCTCAAGATCCAAGGGCAGGTGGAGGCATGCGATCACGTGGTCCATTGTCAGCTAGAAGAACAAGTTTAAATGCACACCAAGGAGTCGTCCCTTCATCTAGTGCAAAAACGATTGAGGGCTCGTCGAAGTTAGGGCATTTGAGTGAATTCATGGCAGGTTTTATGGCTCGTGCGATGGGTGATACGGTGTTGACAGAGTCCATGTGTGGTAATGATTTTATACAATGGATGAGAAGGGATGGACGCTACTTCAGCATTATCTGCGAGGTTAAAAACAGGCAACTACAGGAGCTTTGCTATCGTCTGGTGAATGAGAAGGAGATTTTTTTTGTTAGAATGGAAGTCAAGTCAGCATCCTCTAGTGCATCCTCTGCCTCAAAGCCCGTGGTCGTGATTATCAGGGAGATGAGACATGATTTCAAGATGCTGCAGGATCAAGTTAATGCAATTGATAATGAAGTTGGTCGAAGATTGGACAATGTGGGTAAAGACCTGGCATATCTGCGGAAGAAGTTAAAGCGCAGGGTGAAGAGCTCTGAGAATGCTGTAATTAGACTGATAACAGAGCTGGAAATCAAGGTAGATAAGCTAGCCCTCAACGTCGTCAAGCAAGAAGTTCCTCCCAATCCAGGTTTTTCGTCCAGCTCTGAAGGGAAGTTTAATTGAGATTTATGGATTGTCTTTTGTGTTGCATGACTCGTTTTGCTGTTTTTCCCCTGTATATATCCATCTGGACCTTTGGATAGGACATACTTGGTAAAAAATTATAGCCCGTTTTGTTTGAAGTTCTGATTACTGTTACTGCTTACTAAAAATTTCAGTTTCCTAGTTAATGAAGACTGGTACCTCTTTGTCGCTTTCATAAGGACATATTTAGAATTTTAATTCTATGTTGCCGCTTCCATAAGGGCGTATGTTGAGACTTTGAGTTTCTTCTGTCGCTACCTCAAGGGAATTTTGTAAAACTAGTTCTATTTGGTGGTTACACCACCCTTCTAATATATTATAACTGTTATTGTAAAAAAAACAACAGTTTGGAGTGGTCGTGATGCAGCTGCGGAGGAGGTTGTTAGAGGTGGGGAGATGGGCGGGCTGGAGCAGAGGAGCAGAGGAAGCAGAGCAGTGTGTGGAAGGTGCTACAAATAGAAGGGAGGGCTATGCGTTGGACATACTTGTTAAAACAGAGGTCCAGGACGACGAGGGAAGCTGGGTAGGATGGGCTGGAGAGGAAAGGAAGGAGTGTTGAGTGAGAAGAGGCAGTGTAGGCTAAGAGAGTGGGAGACGAGAAGATGGGAGAACTGGGGGATGTGACGGAGTAGGTCATTGGGCATAGAGAGCTGGGGAAGCATGGAGGGGTGGAGTGGAGATGGTGGCGTATATTGGAGATCGTGTAGGATGGGGAGTGGGCTTGGAAAGGAGGAGCGATCACAGTGGTGAGGCGCGGGTGGAAGGTACACTGTGTTTTGTATCAGGGTCAAGTGCAACAAGTGATATCATGAAAGTGGAATTGGTATGACTTAGTGGCTTACACAGGATTGGATAAGTGCGAAGGGTGGTGTGGGTTGAGGGAAAGGTGGGAGGCACTAAGGTACTGACAGCTGGAAGGAAGGTTGTAGAGCAGATTGGAGCACCGTTGGGATGACTATGAGTAGGAAGTTGAGGGAGCAATAGGTGGATGGAGGGAGGAGGCATTTAGTGGTTGGAGGTGATGACTGAAATAGGGGTGCTGGTGCGTAAAGGAGAGGGACACAAAAATAGTATGGATTAATGGAGTTGTGTGAAGTGAATAAACGCGTAGGGGAGTGGAGGAGTTTTCACAGGTGTGTGGAGTGGCAGGGAAACGCGTGGTAGGGAATTTGTGTGGATCAACAAGCAGCGGAAGGGAGTATGTGTGAGAGAAATGAATAATGAAGCGTGAGTTATGGGTGAAAGTAAGTGGATGAGCCGAATTCGATCTTAGTGCCGGAGGAGTGAATCCACTCTGATACCAATATTACACCGTGTTCGAGTGTAATCGAGAATTTGTATTAGGATACTAAGGGGGAAGATGTTCCATCTTAAAAATTTGAATGTATAAATATATATAATTGAATGGATGATTGATTACAATTTATATGGCCTCCTTAAATATGGCTTGGACATCGAATATTTGAAGAGACATTTATCTTCATAACTATATTTAATAATTAGTTATTACTACTAATGGTTATAACCTATTTACTTGTTATTTTATTTTTGTAACATGTATATGGTATCTATTTATCATGCCATTATCTCAACTATTCAATATACTTTTCACAAGTCAAAATCGAGCTAGTAATATCATTTTCCCTTGAGCAATTTCTGTGAAAGTTGTCATATGAATGTTGCAAGTTATAATAATCAGTTTGTAGAGATAATAACCATGATTAATGACAACCCTTTATGTATAATATTCATCCCCATACTCTTTTCTTAAATTTTGGAGGGTCGTACTTGAGTTGGGATGTCAATTTGGCCTCCACCCTTAAGGGGTATTTGACCTCATTTTCTTAGGAAATTTGTAGTTTCTCTCATTAGACCCAAACCAAGTTGCAAAGGATTAAAGTCATACCGAAAGTGTTCATAGGTCATCTTTGGATTTACAAATACTCACCATACCATTGCATTTCAAATTCAATACCATTTGGTGTCAATTGGAACCCCCTAGAGTCATGACTAGTTAAGCTCGAATCTTCCCAAATTGTACTTTTCTCCAAAAAATCAAGTAGGGTTATTACAATGGCATCAGAGCATGGTATTGGAACCTACATAATTTATCTATGCATGTTTCCTAAATGATTTTCTCTCTCCATTGGAGACTAAAACTAAAGACATTTTCAGTGGAAGAGAAGAAGGTGAAGAAGTGAATTCTGCAGTGTTTAGGGATAAACTAGGAGTAGAAATTATGGATGATAAAGAAGAATTTAAGACATTCATGAAGTCATATTTTGATGATATGAAAAATAATACTATGCAAGGGTTTGAATTGTTGGCTATCCAACTTGGGGACAAGATGACAACATGGATTAGTAATAGTTCACATCATGAAGAGAACAAGACCTACATGGAAACTTTTTTCTCGAAGACATGACCTCACAATCGACCCCATGAATTCAAGAATTAGACCAGAATTGCAATTCCTAGGTTTTTAGAGTCTAAAGAGAAATTTGACACTCCTTATGGCATGGAGGAAGAAGTATATGAGTGGCAACAACTAAGTGAAGAATGTAGGAAAACTCTACCTTTCGATCAGTTCTTCAAGGTCTCTAGCAAACTCAAGTATGGAGGAAATGGGGATAGGACACCTTTTATAAATCATGAATTGAAGTATACCATAGGCAAGGTAACTATTCCTTCCTTTTATGGCTCTTCCCAAATGTTGCTATTGCTTGGATACAAAAACTAGATGTGTATTTCCCATTGAATCCTATGGTTGAAGAGGATGCATTGAAAATGACCATTCTACATCTTGAGGGAGAAGCCAATGATTGGTGGTTACATGGTATTAAGACCTTGGGACATGATCATATTTCATCCTATGAATATTTTTCCAAACCATTAGTGGAGAGATTCGATAGGAAAGACCTTGAACTTCCTTTCAAAGAATTGGCACAGTTGAAACAAATCGAGATCCCTAAAGCCTATATGTTGGAATTTCAAAATCTCTCAGTGATGGTTTCTAACATCTCTATGGCTCAGTTGGTTCTACTGTACACTGAAGGGTTGGAATAACATTTGAAAGGGATGGTGAACGATCACAACCCAACTACATTGAAGGATGCCATATGTTATAGTTGATTTCGCCACACTTGGTAGATCACAACTTTATGGCCTTCCATGTCCCTTTGTAGACTCCTTGGAACTCCCTTGATTAGGTTATACTTTGATGACCCAATAAAGTACTTAAAAAATACAAGTTTATTTGTATACGTGACTTTTAATCCAATACCCATGTGTACACACAATGTTTTATCCAATACCCGCGTACATCGGGAAATGTGCATAAAACAAAAACTTTTGGAGTTTTCCTCAATGAGCCCCGAATAAATTGACTCTTGGCCTTCCATATTCCTGGAAAACGCTCCGACTCGGCCCTCTATTTTCCATTGGATGGCTATATATTGAGCCTCTTGGATGCATTGAAGAAGGATAATTTTGAAGAACAAAGAAACTATAGTTCATTGTTGCCTCACTTGTTTATGCTTGAGTCTGCATCCCTTTGTCCCTTTGGAGCACATATTGTTGCTCTTCCCAAGCTTGCCATTTCCTTGTAATATTTCCATTGTGATGTAGGCCTGAAGTGGTGGAGGCCCAGGTGGAGGACTGGGATTCTCCGTTTCGACGAGGTGCCGACAGAGTTTGTCACTGCTCTATCTTTGTTTATTATTAATAGAAATATACATTTCTCGTTCATTACATGTGTATAACTATGAATATTTTGTCCATGGATGGAGTTATGTTTGCTTATAC
This sequence comes from Pseudotsuga menziesii, assembly GCA_001517045.1. Classification (NCBI taxonomy): domain Eukaryota; kingdom Viridiplantae; phylum Streptophyta; class Pinopsida; order Pinales; family Pinaceae; genus Pseudotsuga; species Pseudotsuga menziesii. The sequence goes on from LPNX010052210.1 coordinate 86,378, forward strand.
ATGATGGTTTATATATGTTAGAGTATAAGCCTAACACTTTGATATATATCATGCTTGTCTTGTTTGTTGTTGTTGAGAGTGAATTGTAAATACAAGCGTGTTGGAAAAGATCAATGGGGATCTACATTAACCGTCCAGAATAAGGTACGCTTTATATCCCTTAGTGTTAGACGCATTTGTTTATCTTGCACATTGGAATGGATTGATTTCTGGTGTCATTCAGTCTGTTGTGGTCTACCCCAAGCCATAGGAAGTTTCTCTCCGTAACAGAATGTTGAGATTACAACATCAAGAGTCATTCTCCAGTCTTGTGAGTAATACCAAGACAATAGACTTGTGTAGTCCTACGAATATCCTCATATGATTGAGGTGGACAGTCGACTTACGCAGTCCTATGAATATCCTCATATGATTGAGGTGGTGATGCAGTAAAGCTTGTGAGTAATATCAAGCTAAGTCTTGTGAGTAATATCAAGACAGTAGACTTGTGTAGTCCTACGAATATACTCATATGATTAAGGTGGACAATAGACTTTTGTATTCCTACAAATATCCTCATATGATTGAGGTGGTGATGCAGTAGACTTGTGAGTAATATCAAGTTTTACAAATATCCTCATGTTGTGAGGTGGTGTGCTTTACTATGTAAAGTAGATATACTATGTGGTGTACGGCTAGTCATGGTCAATAGGTGCTAGAAGTCTCCTTTAGGGATTAGCTACCCCTAGAGTGATTTACTTTAGCATGTGACTATATGACCCGAGGAAATACATATGATCATAGGTTTGGAAACGATCTTATGATTATGATATGTTAAAGATGATTATTTAATGAAAACACATATGGACCATACAGAGATATTTAATATAAGCACATAGAAAGAGAGATAATTCGAATTGCATATGTTGCCACTAAGTAAAATCGAATTGATTAGATATTAGTTGAATATAGTTATGGTAAACAAGTTTAGTTAATTAAGGAATCAACTCCTTAATTTATGCAAGTGATTGTTGGAAATAAACAATGATGGAGAAACACAGTTTTGTTCAGTTACATTCAGTTACTATTCAATTACATTAAGTTACTATTCAATTACTACCAGTTACTGTTCAATTACATTTAGTTACTTGTTAGCACTTTACATTCAGTTATGTGCAGTTTCATTCAGTTCAATTCAGTTACATTTAGTTATATTCGGTTACATTTAGTTCTGTTAAGTTACATTCAGTTACTATCCAGTTACATTTAGTTATGTTCAATTACGTCCGGTTCTGTTCAGTTACATTCAGTTTAGTTCAGTTACATTCAATTCAGCTCAGTTAACAACTCAGTTAGAGTTAGTTACTTAATGGAAGGCACATATCTTCATTAGGGAAATTTTGAGGTAAAAAATGAGCCTCCAAACAAAAAAATGTACTATCAAAATTCACTTTAAAAGAACCAATCACATTTTAGAGGATGACATTATCGATAGTAGTTGATGTGACATTGGTTGAGTTAATGATGCTTATTTGTCAAATTGTAAATGGTGAGTGAAAACCTATAGTCAACTATATCAATGTTGTAAGTAAAGTACTCATTATGAAAATAGTACTCATTTATTATTTTTGAATATAATATAAATGCACTAAAATACTTTTAAAGTATTTAGAAAAAAAAAGGTGATTCTTTATATTTCAATATAAAATAAATTACAAATATAAAAAAAGGTAAATGCTTTATTCAAAACTAAAATTATGTAATTATTTTTTCAATATTTAAAATATATATGTCAAATCTTTATTTAAAATCAAAATCACTTAACATCTTATAATAAAAACAATTTGATAATTAATATTTTAAAAAAATACTTACTATACATAATAATCTATTATAATTATTATTTAAATATAAAAAATACATATTTATTTATTTTATAAAAATAAAATATTATATATATATTCTCATCTGTTGAATTTTAATATTAATATCTTTTTTTAAATTTTTTTACGTATTATTCAAGGTTCATATTTTACTATCACCTTTTAACCTTTCAAGTACCTACATTTATACCAACATAAATTAGACATGTACATTCAAGTTACAAAACCAAATACATACATAAAATCTTAATGTAGCAATTTAAATGAAGTATTATATCATAATAAGATATTATATTATTATAACTTTTATTACATATAATCTTAATTACTTAATATTAACTCAACTTTTTAGTAGTAGAAATTTATGTACTATTCCTTCATCCCAATATTAACATTTAAAAAAAAAAATTTAGTAGTGTTATTAATTATTTAATTAAAAATGATATATAATATACCTAATATATATCACAAGAAACTATTAAAAATGAGTTTACAGGTGATTTTGAAGATGTATTAAAAAGATGAAAAATAAATTTAAAAAATGTTTTTTTTTAATTTATAGTTTTATATTTATATTTTAAAATTAAATTTTATTTTTAATGTGTGTGTATATATATATAAAAGAAAATGTTAATTTATTCATTTAAATTTAATTTTATGTTTAAAATTCAAAATTCAAAATATTTAATTTATAAACATATTTTGAATATTAAAAAAATAATTTATGTTTCAAATTTTAAAATTAATATATTTTACTTTATGAGTACATTACATTCATCATATTATATTCAAAAGTAATTTATGTACTCAAAAGTACTTTACTTTTAGTCACATCAAAGATGTTTTTTTATTGATTTTTATTTTACACATCTTTTCAATTTAACTTAACCATTGATGCGTTGGTTATACTGTAAGAGATGAGTTGTAAATATACATTCTCCACAAAAAGCCTAACTCATAATATTTTATTATATCTCTTATGAGGCCCATTTTAGACCTCAAAATTCCCTTAATGCTTGTGGGAGATAATTATGGAGTGCGAGCTTGGCACCAGATCAGTGTGGGGTGCATTATTAAAGATGGATCTTTGTTCTAAGTGCTAACAAGTTGCTGGTACATGCGACCATTCTATTTTTATTGTAAAACCTAATTTGACTTGTTATTAAAGTGCTATGCAGTTGGCAAGTTAAATACGATGTTCCATTCGATCTCCACTCTCTGGTGCTCTTGGTGAAAGCAATCTGCTATTGTGTTGTAATCATTCTCTGCTACTTATCAATCATACTCTAAGATCGTTTGTTGGGTTTTTATCCTTTGAATAAGTAGAGAGTTTTCCCAGGGTATATCACGTGTTCTATGGTTTGATTTATGTCTTTGTATTATTGATGAGATTTATATGCACTGTTATTATGGATTAAAGTTTTAAAGTTCACGTTTCTCCATATTTTTCTCAATCACTAACATGGTATCAGAGCAAGGGTGTGCAAGAGCTTAGTTTGTGCAAACAACTAAAGCCTATGTGATCTTGAAAAGTATTGAACAAAGAGCTTGGAGCCATGGAATCGATCTCCATCTAACCGGAAGACCAATTTGAAGATACTTCCAATAGCAAAGTAAGGGCTCCAAGATTCATAATTGTGCATCCATAACAAAGTAAGGGCTGCAAGATTCAGAATTGTGGGCTTAAGGACCAAACTATCACATGTGAAGGTACATGTAGGATATCAACATCATCAAACAAAGAGACATCTGAATAGAACACATAAATATGCTTTGGCCCAACATTCCAATGGCACTAAACACCCAATCAGGATAGAAGACATGAAAATTCTTGCTCAGGTGGATAATTGGTCATTAAGAAGAGTCAGGGAAGCTATTGAAATCGTAAAACACCCCAATTGTTTAAATAGGGATGATGGCTTGACCATTAGCAGGTCGTGACTTCCTAACCTCACCAAATTAAGCCAACAAACTTCTAGCTAACTAATACCTAAATTATTAACCTAAAATAATAAAAAATTAAACACTCTTAAAAAAAATTTCCTAAAAATCTAAACCTAAAATCCTAACCCAGAAGCACTTAACTTAATCTTATAATAAGTTCATTTTTACAAAACAAAATATATTAAACTTTAATAACATAAATTTTTTTAATAAATTAAAATTTTAATAATTAAAAGATTTTAATAAAATTAAAAAAAACAAATAGATTACCATAATTTTTTTTTAATTAAACTTTAGCAAGAAATTAAAATGTAACAATTTTTTAATATAATAAAAATTTAATATAACAAAAATAGGTTAAAACACTTATGAAAAAACTTTTAAATAGTTTTAAACATTTTGAATAATTAAAGTTTTCAATAAATTTATAAACATTTATAAAAGACAAAAACATAAAAAGCCCTAAAGGTCTGTTAAACTAAAACATTAAAATCCTTAAAATTTGAACTTTAGATTATAACTATATAACCACATTTTTGAAAAACTATTAATTTTTATTTTTTAAAATTAATATTTTAATAAATTAATTTTATGAACTTTTATAAAAATAAAAATAAAAAATTAACAAAATTAAAAATGAAAACCTAAACCCTAGGTGTCAGCTAATTTTGACTTATCTATATTTATATGAAATGAAGATCCAGAAACCATTTTAGGCATCGATAATGCCCTGGAGATGAACCAAGGATGGCTCGAAATGTTGACATTGAACCATTACCTACCACGGATTCTCCACAAGATGCCATTAACAATTACTACGGATTCTCAGCCAAAACTAAAATAAGTACAAGCATGACAAGCAACATAGAGACAACAAAAGACAACCCGGAGCAAGGGATACAACACATGACTCAAAAGGGACCAAGATACAACTGAGGGGCACTTGACCAAGTCAATGGGTAACCACGACTTTTTCCATTGTCCCAAGGCCTCCAAGGGCTTCAATCTTGGGATTGGACAAAGTCAAAAGGGCTCCTTTGACATAGACAACCACAAACAACACAAACCAAACATTCACCCTCAGGGGATCCATAAGGGGCACCAAGACTCAACAGTTGATATCAATGACCAAGCACTGTTGGCATCAATGACAACTTAATCAACATTTCTTGTTGAATTTGCTAGTCAATATTTGAGTGAAATCCAAGTAGGATGTGATGCTGGCATGTCCCAAGGTGACCAATCCATGGTACTACCATTCGTGTGCCTCCCCCTCTAGATGTAGAGTGGCGTACTTAATTGCTTCTATTTCCCTCATGGAGTGGAGCTGGATGCATGTATCAATCTTCTAGGCCCAAGCTCTTGCTGTGCACTTGCATGACCCATCAAACGAGGGAATATTCAATTTTCCCATCTTCCACTAAGTCAAAGTTTTATTGCATCCTACCAAAGTCTTTGGGTTTATTCTTGTATTTAATGTTGCAGAATTCCTGGAAAGATAGATTGGCATGGAATTCTATACCTAAACCCCTGTACTCAATGAGATAATCAGTGAAATTGTCACCTGGCATTGGTTGCCTCGGTTGGACCACTGGATGATCTGTTAGAAACTGAGGCAAGATAGGTCTGGGGGTTTCTTTTCTTCCGGTCCCTGTATCGGTCTGTGGAGGAATGTTAGTGTTGCTACCCTCCATATGATTCCCATTACGTCCATTGGAACACTCTCCTCCATTGTTGTTCCTACCTGTTATCACAAATATTGTAGTTGCCCCGTAAGGTGATCCTATTCAGGATGATAGAGGAAAGGAAACTAAAGTCGTGACCTATGATATCCAAGACCTCTGAAAGAATTGAGATTCCACTCCAATCAAGGATATCGACATTTCATACTCAATGAAAATACTAAGCTTAGGTCCCTATGACCAAGATAGCCCTAAAATAAGGAAATTGAGTAGATGACCCAAGGAAACTTGGTGGAATCTCTTAGTGTGATAGTTAATTAGATTTTAAAACAATTACTAAGAGATTTCGAGCATCCAGGTGAAAAGGCCCAATTTTACCCTAGGATTTAAAGCAAAAAATGAGATCTAGGGAAAAACGGTGAAATTAAACTAAATTGGATACTCAAATTGATTGTTGGATGTAAGATTAAGAAAATGAAAGCGAAACCAACAATACCCAGTTCGCAGTTTCTGAATTACCTATTCCTCCCAAGGAGGGTGTCTTGACTCTTCCTCTAAGAACCATACCAGTGCTTAAGATGGGCAAATGGAGTACGATGATCATGAAAATTTAAACTAAGGGGTTTTAATTTATTTCCTAGGTGGGTTTTAAGTTTTAAATCCAACCGCAAAGTAGATCCTATAAATCTAAAAGTTCAGGGTTTTAAAATGAGAGTTTCATCAGAGAATTTTATAACTAATGGTAAAGAAATTTAAAACAAGAGATTGTGAGTAGATCTTACCCGAAAAATCTTGTAGATACCTTGCAAATGATGATTTTTTTTGTCTCGATCAATTTGAAGCAATTTTGATGAAATACCAAGTCAAAATGATTTGCCCAAGTGAGGTAGCGTGCCCCTCTTCCTTGCACAATCGAACTACTGAAAGCGAGATTTTCTATGCATGAAAAAGACATTGAAAATGCAAGAAAATTAGAGTGAATATCAAATATCAGAGATACTATTAAAAAGCCCCGATTATGAAAACGTTTTCAAGAGAAACGAGTTGGGAGATCCACAAAAACGCGCCAAGAGAAAACACCCTCCTGCTATCTTCCAAAAAATATTTGATATCCCGAAAAAATATTTCAAAAGCTAAGAAGGATAAACTTTCCAATCATAGAGAAGAACATCCCACAAAGAAAATCCAATAATTTTTGCAAAATTCTCTTTATTGAAATATCCAAAGCCAAGAGTGCAAAATTTCTCAATGGGATACAATGAGGGGGGTCTCTCCTTTATATAGATTTTGAGAGACGCAAGCCCTAACTTAATTTTTCATCCAACTGCTGATATTATAATATCATCAACGATGGAGATTACTTTTACATGGATCAATATGACTAAGTCAAGAGGGGGGTGAATTATCTCATAAATCCCACTTTTACAACATGATAAATCATTATTTTTGCAAGTTTGACACTTAGGGGACATGGGGGAGTCATTAGCCCCCCCCCCTACATATTTCTAAAGATACAACTTGATTTATACACTTTTATTTTGTCCATTTTGTCCAATTTCGCCCTATGGGGGACGTTCTCCTTATGAGAGCCCAAAAAATAATACAGAGCATCAAAATGGATGAAACTAGTGTAGATATGTCCGAAGAGCCATAATAAATCATCTAGAAGCATTCCCCTGCCATTTCCTTGACCACATAAGCCAAATCGATTTTCTCAGTGATTTTCCTAGTTCATTTTTTAATGGTACATCATCTGAAAATAATAAAAATCATCATAACTTCATTTAGGATGAGAACTGGGGAAAACTGATTGCACAGGATGATCTAGAGACATAGAATAATGGCATAAGTGACTACTAATAGTCTGATACCCCCTGGAACAGTGCAATGCTCTAGGAGAACCAAACATACTTCCATCTGTAGTAAAATTTGATCATTTGGCCAATTATAAAGTGATAATAATCACTTCTTAGGAGAACCGGGGACAAACTCTCAAAACTGAAACTATAATATTGGTCCTGGGCATGTCTGGAACAAATATAGACCATGTTTTTTTTAGTCATGTTACGGAGAAAACTTCCTATGGCTTGGGGTACCACAATAGACAGAGTAACCACAGAAATCAATCATTTACCATATGCAAGAGAAACCAAACATCTAACACTAAAGGATCTTGAAACATACCTTATTTCAGATGGTTGATGTAGATCCTCGTTGATCTTTTCCACTCTTTCTTGTATTAGCAATTTGCTCTCTCAACATTCAACAAACAAGACAAGCATGCTATATAATTGTGTTAGACCTACTCTAGCATTTACAATCAATAACATATAATCATTTAAAAGCATCCATGGATTCAATACTCAATTAAATACACATTATTGGACAGGAAAATATATTTCTATTAATATAAATCATAGATTACAATAGTGACAACCTCTTTCAGCACGTCTGCGAACCGGAGAAACTGAGTCTTCCACTTGGGCCTCCACCACTTCAATCCTCCATCTCTCGATAGCAAGCTCACAAGGAAAATGCAAGCTTGGGAAGAACACAAAGTGCTCCAATGGACAAAGGGATGCAGACTCAAGTATAAGCTCTGGCAACAATGGACTATAGTTTTCTTGCTCTTCAATTCCTCCCCTTTCAATGTATCCAAAGGGTTCCTTATATAATGCTTCAATGGGGTAATGGAAGATCAAATCCGAGCGATCTCAAGGCATATGGAAGGCCAAGAGACAAGTGACTTGGATCCACATCAAGGAAAACTCCAAAACTATTTGGCCTTTTGCACACATCTCGGTGTACGCGGGTTTGAGGGTCATATCCGCGTATATAAATGAGAATAGTTTTAAAAGTCGCGTATAACAAATAATGCATGTTTTTAGGGATGATCTTGGAAACATCAAAGGTACACAAATGGTCCATGGGGTCCAAAGAGTCTGTAGAGGGACATGGAAGGACATAAAAGTGTGATCCATCATGTGTGGTAAAATCAGCTGTAATAGATGCCCCCTAATGTGTGAGGTCAGAGGGGTGATACGATGGCCGAAATACATTATAAGTCCATCCCAGAAGTGGAGTGATGAAGAACCGAGTGGAAGAACCAGCCATCCAACAATATAATACAATAATCAAACTCTGCACATAACTGCAAATAGATATAGCAGTCCCGGATACATAAGAGTGCAATGGCCATGGATAGGCATGATACAAAATATGACATGTGTGGTCATTGCCACGTACAATATAGATAAATCAGAATATCCATGATGAAGATATACAAAGGATCATGATCTCCATAATGGATGAAGATATCTGACATACACTGAAATCAAGTCACGAGAGCTGAAATCTCATGAACATTTGCACGATCAAGGAGGTAGCATATACGAAATGCCACCAATCTGGAAGGTTTTCTACACAATCCGCTACGAGTATATGTCCTACTATGTGAATAGAGGTGTCGAGGTCAAACATAGTAGTCCATCATCTGATTACCAGTCATTGATGTATACCGTTAATAGACGCGAGATCACCCACCGATAATGAAAATGGGAATCAAGGTACTAGAGTGCAAACTAACAAGTGTGAATAAATGTGTTGAGGTTGAACACTTGAAAGGATCCATCGATCAGGGGACATTGATGTATTCCCAAAACTGTCGATGGCGAGAGAACCTGCCACTAATGACTGCAAGTCTCAAGGCACTAAAAATTGACTCTAGATTCCTATCCCAGAATAAATGATTTGAAGTCGATGGGATGAAATCCATTGGAAGGAGGGAATTAATGCATCCCTCATCATCCAACACGAGGTACTCAGCAAGGCTATATAATGTGGAAGGACTCGATCATAATGTGCACGAACTAGTATCAGTACCGGGAATGGCCGACATGCAAAGTCAAGAGAACTGAGGAATGACCGACTTAGGTTTCAACTTCCTTCTAACAAGAGCATAAAGGCGAATGGTGACTGAATGTAGGCAACATAGACTCAATATATAAAACTGAGACATCTCTGCGACACATGAGGCATCGACAGAGGCTCCATAGGGACTGGAAGCTTAACCAGTCGGTGGAGATAAAAGCAGAGAAACGAGTACAACTCCTAAAGTCAAACTATTAACCCAACCAACAGATGTGATATACAGTGCTCTGGTCGAAGGCGACACGACTCGACTGCTGCCAAAAATAACATCTTTTCTTATCCAAATTTTCATTTATTTTATTTTTTTGGACTTTTTCAAATATTTTGAAAAGCTTGAAAAAGAATAAAAGTGCTTTATAGTTACAGACTAGGAGGAGACAAGTGTCAAGGGGAAAACAAACTAGTTCAAAGCAGCAGAACATACCTATGCTCAATGCAAGGACATATGTGTAGGATAGAGACACTCGGGGGAAAGTCTTCTCTCGGTAAAAAACGGGGAATCAAGTTGCAAAGGTATGTAAAATGGCTTTGTGTGGCTAGACATGAGACAAGCTTGGGCTATAGAGCTGATAATCAAAGTCAGGGAAGCCGGCATAAGACTCAATAAGGCAAAATTCATGATAATGCAATTACAACTTGACATAAGGGAGTCTTGGGGAAAAGGCCATCAAAAATATCAAGAGGAGTATGAGGCTCTTGCGCAAAGTCATGGCGATACTATAAAAAGGACTCCCACACCCTAAGGGAAAAAATGTCGGCATGGGCACCAAATGTAAAACAGGGGCTAACTAGGGCACCCATGTATGGTCAAGCTCTACCATTCACATCATGTCACTTCTAAAAGCAACAAGGAGGTTCCGTGACAAGATAGAATGGGTTCGTACCTAAGGTTATAATGAAATGGTCATAAGGTCATGCAAAGTGCAAACGGATGTGAAACCTAACCTATATGACAGTTTAGACATAATACCTGAAATCGACATGAACAGGTCAAAACCACGGTCGAAACGATGCTCAAAATGGACTCCTACATCATCAAATTAGTCCAAAAAGGTCCAAAATGGTCCAAAACTATAGAAAGTGGGTAAAAAATTTCAAAAATTTCAATTTTTTTTTATAAATAGTAAAAAATTCAAAGATTCCAAATCATTTGAAATTTTTACCCATTGGAGCTCAAAACTTCCAACGTGAATTTCGAGAGCTTCGTCGGGCGAAATTCAACACCGCTTCTTCCAGGAACTCCTCATGTCCTCCTCTTTCTATTTCATGCAATGTTTTTGAATTTTCATGGTTAAATTTAATTTTTAAGCCAGTCTAAAATGGTCATTTCGGCCCATGCGGATATCGGGGTTTTTTCCACGTATAGGGCTGGCCATACGCGGAAAAACCTCCCAAAACCATGTACATACGTGGCTGTTTTTTAAGGTATCTAATGACCAAAAATCAATTTTAATGTGCAGGATGGTTCTAGAATGGAGAGAGAGGGAACATGGAGATGTAGAAGTGGTTCTCCAAGGTGACTTAATGGCTCAACAAGCTCTTCGTACAAGCTGTCTATATAAGTTTTGGTGTCTTGGTAGCCTAAGGGCCATACCAAGACTCCTGCAGATGCTAGTAGATTACTAGGATCTAGAGTCGGAGTCTTTTCATATCGACAGTATGTCTCTCACTATAGAGGTAGAGGACATATATTTTATTATTGGATTATCCCGATGGGGAGAGGTGGTGAAACTACGCTCTCGCTGGCCCGGAGGTGGCCTTACCATTGATGAGTACATTGCAGTATACTGCTTTCTAGACACGGAAAAGGTTGGGAGTCAAATCCCGACAAACTCCATCCAGGTACTAGGACTGAAGGCCATACTATTGGCACTCGGCAGGATATCTGGTCTAGCATCACTCCACCAGGCCTCATGGCCATTGATGTTCTATGCAATGGAGTGTATGAGACCCACAGTGTACGACTAGAGCACTGCGTTGTTGAGCTTGCAGCTCAGTGACTGCAAGATGGGCAGGGTGAGAAACTTCGGTTTTGGCAGCATACTGAGCACGTTATTCTTTGAGCGTGTACCGGGGCTAAGCCCTAGAGTGGAGATTTCTCCACGTGGAGTTCGAGATCCGGCCCTACGATGTTGGGCAAATGTTATGCGCAGACTGGGTGGAGGTAGGGTGGCTAACCCCTACCCAATGAACTTCTTTCCATGGTGGCGGCGGCATATTATTTCCATCGATGATTATCCCTATGCGGGAATAGATTTCTGGGGAGATCTGGACATGCCTCTACCACCAGGAGCGACATAGGTAACGAATCCAAAACCCTCTTTTTAATTTTTTTTGAATTATAGTTTTTTTTTGTGTTTTTTGATATATTGACTCAAAATACATGTTTTGGTGTGACGACACATAGTGACAATCTATCATGTTTATGTAGATGTTGGACCATGGTGGCCTGACAGTTTCTCTCATCATAGACGGAGGGGAAGAGGAGATGACATCATGGGTGTGGATGCGGAGCGGACACTCCAAAGCATCCACACAAACTTTGTACGCTTGACACACAGGGTACCCATGGCGCAAGTCAAGGACTTTCCTGAGGCCATGTAGTGTCAGGTGGTTGGTGTGCCACGAGCATGGGTTCAGTTATTCTGACGACTAGCTAGAGCCGTGGTGTGCTACCACGATCAGAACCCCCCTCCTCCTCCACAGGCTTAGAGACCTGAGAGTGCTTCATTTTTGTACTACTGTGTATTATATTTTGGTGGCTCGGAGACCCCATTTTTGTATTATGACACTTATGTATTATGATGTCACATTTTGGATGTTTAATGAAATTTTTTTATGATGATCGATTTTATTTATTTACATGTGTGTAAAAATGTATGTTTGTGATATGCTTATGGTCTATGAAACAAATTCCAACCTAACACATAGTTAGCATATGAGTCAGCAACTTGATTAAAAATTCTTGAAACATGTATGTATGTTATGTTCTCAAATTGTCGTTCTAACAATCTCACACGTAAGAATCTTTGTAATAATGTCGGATCCCTAACATGATATAAGCCATTAAGCCGTGAAACTACTAACTGTGAATCAAGACGTACCTCAAGAGAGAGAACACCATGTGAAATGACATCCCGCAATAACTTGATAACGACACTATACTCATCAACATTGTTCGAAGAAGGCCATAAACATACACTTCCTGAAGACAATACCTAACCTGTAGGAGTAGAAATCACCCAAGCAGCAGAAGCTGAGTGTTGAGTGTGGCAGCTAGCACCATCAGCGAATCCTATGTTAGCGAAAGACTCCATTGACATCTGTCATAAGAAACGAAAGCTAACGCGATCACCATAAGAAAACCTATCTATGCAAAAAACTGTACAATAATATACAATAATCAGCCTTGGCTGAAGATTATGCATAGTATTTTTTAAGATAGAGCCCATTTCTAGGCTTCGCCAAGGATGTCCCTTCATAATCCACTAGCTCATAGGCACCCTTCATAATCCACCAGCTTGATCCCACAAAAGGACCAAATCACCTTCACTAAACCTCCTCAGACGGACAGAATTATCATATTGGACCTTAACGCGACGCTTATTTACTTCTAGAGCCACTAAGACATCTCGGCGCTACTCATCAAGCTGCTCTAAGTGGACCAAACGTTCCTCCAATGCGGAAGTGTCTGGTAAAATCTCTATGGATAGCTTCAACGAAGGGATTTCACATTCAACCGGAAAAATAGACTCCACCCCATGTACGAGCTGATATGGAGAGAAATTGGTGGTAGTCTTAACCGCAGTCCTATAGGCCCACAAAGCAGGATATAACATGATATGCCAATTCGTCTTTCTTTGTGCGATGGTTCGTTGGAGAATGGACTTAAGTAATTTATTCACTGCTTCAACCTGTTCATTTGCCTGTGGGTAATAAGAAGAGGAGTGCCCTTGCTTATACCCTAAATTTGAAGCCAACTCTTCCATCATTCTATTTTGAAAGTGCCTACCATGGTCAGTGACAAGATCTTTCGGAATGCCGAACCGAGTAATAATTTGGTTGAACACGAAATGCGCGGCTATCTCACCATTGGATTTAACCGTGGGCATAGCCTCAACCCATTTCATGAAATAATCAATAGCCACTATAATGTGATGATGCCCCCTAGCCAAAGATGGGTTGCAATCCATGAAGTCAAGCCCCCACTTGGTGAAGGGACCAACAGTGATAATCGGATGTAACGGGGCAAGATGCGGGCACATATTGCGTGCAAACACCTAGCAAGGGTGACACTTCTTGACTGCATTGACACAATCTTTGAAGATCGACGACCAAAAATATCCCGCTCTCAAGATTTTTTGGGCTGTAGAAAGCCTAGATAAATGACCACCACACACCCCTCCGTGGAAATCATTCAGCACAACCTCAACCTCATCATGGGTTAAACAATGACGTAAAATGGAATCTACCCCACGACGATACAAAGTGTTATCCACTATAAGGTAGTTCTTAGATACATGACGTAATCGTTGTCGCTCATCCTGTGAAAGGTGAGTAGGGACCTTCAATGTTTGCAAATATATAATGATATCCCCATACCATGGGTCCAAAGTTGAGATAAGGAAAATATGCTCATCGACAAACGTATCTTCATAAACCTCCTCCTCCTCCACACTTGGAAAATCAGAAATGAGCTCCGCAAAAATCAATGATTTCTTCGATTTTGCCGAAATGAATTTGAGATCAAACTCTTGCAAAATGAAAATCCACTTATTATATTTTCCCTCGATCATCCTTCTAGTGAGGACGAACTGAAATGGATTGACATGAGCTACCACCAAGGTCTAGCGAAGGAGAATGTAATGTCTCAATCTTTGAACTGCATGAACGGTGGCGAAGGCAAGTTTCTCCACATGAGAATAACGGATTTCCGTATCAATAAGGTTTTGGCTCAAATAATATATGACATGCTCGTGGAACTCCTCATCCTCTTGAACCAAAACCATACCAACCGTCTCCATGGATTCAGCCACATAAATAAAAAAATCACGGCTATAGTAAGGTGGACTAAGCACGGGGGCTGATGCTAAGGCTCGCTTAAGAGCATCAAAGGACTCCTGGGCTCGCTCATCCTAGCAAATAATAGTGTCCTTCTTTAGAAAATGCATGAAGCCTTTAGTCAAATTGGCAAAGTTAACCACAAATCTCTGCAAGAAATTTTCCATGCCTTGCAAACACTGAAGATGTCTAATATTATGCGGGGGAGACAATTGAAGTATTGCCTGAACCTTTAAGGGATCAACTCTTATACCCTCCTTGGATACAATGAACCCTAGAAAGCGACCAACGGTTACGCAAAAGATGCACTTATGAGGATTTAACCTAACCTGGTAATGACGACATCTCTCGAATACTAATCTCAAATGGTATGGATGATGCACTCTCAGACGAGAATGAGCAGCAAGATCATCCAAATACACTTTGATAATTGTTTTGAGATCATGAAAAATCAAGGTCATAGCCCGTTGAAAGGTGGCTCCAGCATTTTTAAGACCAAAAGGCATCTTCCGATATGCAAACATACCCCAAGGACAAATAAATGCAGTTTTATGTTGATCTGTGGGTTTGATTTGAATCTGATTATATCCGGAAAAACCTTCCATAAAGGAGAATACCTCGCTTCCCGCACACTCATCCAAAATCTGATCAATAAATGGTGTGGGAAAATTATCCTTAGGACAAGCACGATTTAAATCATGGAAATCAATGCATATACGGATCGCTCCTTGCTTCTTATCCACCGAAACGAGATTTGAAACCCACTCCGTCAAGGGAACATGATAGATAAACTCAGCTTTTAATAGCTTCTCTATCTTAGCCTTAATAGCGGGTTCTTTTCTAGGATTCACCGCATATAAACTTCCTATGGTTTGGGGTACCACAACAGACAGAGTAACCGCAGAAATAAATCCTTTCCCATATGCAAGAAAAACCAAACATCTAACACTAAAGTATCTCGAAACATACCTTATTTCGGATGGTTGATGTAGATCCCCGTTGAGCTTTTCCACTCTCGCTTGTATTAGCAATTTGCTCTCTCAATATCAGCAAACAAGACAAGCATGCTATATAATTGTGTTAGACCTACTCTAGCATATACAATAAATAACATATAAGCATTTAAAAGCATCCATGGATTCAATACTCATTTAAATACACATTATTGGACAGAAAAAGATATTTCTATTAATATAAATAAGAGATTACAATAGTGACAACCTCTGTTGGCATGTTTGCGAACCGGAGAAACTGAGTCCTCCACCTGGGCCTCCACCACTTCAATCCTCCATCTCTCGATAGCAAGCTCACAAGCAAAAGGCAAGCTTGGGAAGAACACAAAGTGCTCCAAGGGACAAAGGGATGCAGACTCAAGTATAAGCTCCGACAACAATGGACTATAGTTTTCTTGCTCTTCAATTCCTCCCCTTTCAATGTATCCAAAGGGTTCCTTATATAATGCTTCAATGGGATAATGGAAGGTCAAATCCGAGCAATCTCAAGGCATATGGAAGGTCAAGAGACAAGTGACTCGGATCTACATCAAGGAAAACTCCAAAACTATTTGGCCTTTTGCACTCATCCCGATGTACGCGGGTTTGAGGGTCATATCCGCGTATATAAGCGAGAATAGGTTTAAAAGTCACGTATAGCAAATAATGCATGTTTTTAGGGATGATCTTGGAAACATCGAAGGTACAAAAATGGTCCATGGGGTCCAAAGAATCTGCAGAGGGACAGGGAAGGCCATAAAGGTGTGATCCACCATGTGTGGTAAAATCAGCTGTAACAAGTCACTACCTTGGGAACCGTGCTTGACTTGGTCAACTGGGTTGATCAGGTCAAAGTACCCAAACTGAAGGTGAGATATTGCATCACTATGATCCTGTAAGCATCCAGGGTAAGAAATGCTCCAATGTTGTATATCAAAACCAAACTTAAATCAATGTTATTCATAATCACGGCGACAATAATAATAATAGTGATAAAATATACTTTCTGAAGAATCTCAGAACTTTCTGGAAGTCTGATTGTTCATGCCATACTTACAAAGTGTAAATAATGTGCTATTGCTGGGTGAGGATGGAAAACAAAGGCTAAGTAAAGGGTAATGACTTTTGACTGATTTTGACTATGTGATCTCTCTGAATGATGACAAATACACACAACCACAATGACATATGCATGACAAATAAACAATAGGGAATGGTGGTGTCTCACAAGTGGATTAGTTGATCTGAAAAGGGTCCATTTAACTTTAACAACATGTCTACGACTCACATCCAAGCTAAGTATCAAGCTCCGTGAGGATCTTTTCTAGGACCTTTGCATTGAGTACACAAGAGAATGTAGTGAATAGATCCTAGGAGACACTTAGAATTAATTGTCCCTTACTCTATATCACATCAAAACCCGTGGGCTCCGTGAGGAATTAATCATTACATTCTGAATAAGATGGCCAACGGTCTTTATATTTTGCAGTTGTTTATCCACTGCTTTATTTAGGCCTTTCATAATTTCATTTCATAGCCCTCTTTGAGTTGTGTCTAAAGACAGAGTCTGCAACTTTATTTATGGGCTTGCATTTCAAAATATATAGCATATGACACATAATACATGTAATGATGGTAGAGATATTGCTTCAAGTTTTAGCCGACAACTCTTCGGGCAACTAGGAGGAATATCCACATTCAGAACCAAACATCGGGGGAAACCGAATAGAGAGATCAAGGCTTCAAAACCCAACTCTCCTAAGCTCAGGAACCAACACCAGCGGGTTCTCCTGGCCTAGAAGGATCAAGGCGTCAACAAGTTTTGTTGCACAACTCAGAGCCGAGACATAGAACAACATGGGATCCATCATGCTTGGAGGTCAAAGTGGGGAAAATATCTTCAATCTCATAGGTCTCAAACAATCTAAGTCATGGGATAAAATCAATGGATGATACTGAATGGATGGGGACAAGTGATACATGAAACCAACCTAGCACTAAGGTTTATGATTTGTACGAGCATGGCATGAGCAACAGTCTTCACATTAAGTTCCTTGATTAGTCATAACACAAGTTCAAGCATGAGTACATATAAGCATAGGTCACCATAATAATCCTAACATGACAAGCATAGGTGTTTGACATACATCATAGAGCAAAATCAAACCAAAGAGGCATATACCTGATCTCACTATATATACCTGTCTCCAATTGATAAGGCCCCTCTGCAATTGTGTGTACCGCATCTGATCAGCTAATTTGCTGATATGAACTAGGTCATCACTAAAATCATCTCAATGGACAAGGAGATCTCAGTCCCAACAACAAAAATCCGCTGAACAAGGCTCTGGAATGGCTGAAGATGTAAGGATCCATGCTAATACCCCATGCGAAAAATAACCTGGAATAGAATAAGAGACAAGTTTGTATGTTGCATCATGGTTGCCCAGCTACATAATGTATATGTGATAACACTACACAATGAGTTTTGCAGGAGTTGGGTCATAAGGTCAACTATCTGCTACTGTCCTCTAGCCAAGTCATTTAAAATGTTCATGGTACTATCATTTCGTTGTGTCTCCCTGTTTGGGTCACTCCTAGTGCCTCCAAATAGCCCAAGCTCGCTGCCTCCAAGTGGATCATTTATTTCTCCCATTTCTTCTTCACCCTCGATCTCAAACTGCTCTTCGTCTTCCACTTCTAACATCTTCTTCTTCTGGTATTACCTGTCCTTCTCCCATGAACTCTAATAAAAACAAGTGTGTGGGTTCACCTGGTCTTCTCCTCCTGTATGTGACATGCTCAGTATTTTCCAGATTCGTAAAAATTTCATGAAATCACAAGTTGGCAGGACTCTAGGCTCTAATACCACTGAGATGTCCTAAGCTAAAATTGACCCAAAATTTTCCAACAATCTAAGTTTAGTTGAATATTTGTCAAACACTAGTGGACACTACTACCTTACTACCTTAAGCCCAATTCTAATTCTAGATGACTGTAATGCTCTATGAGAACTCCCTGATTGAGACCATTTTAACAAATTCTTCAACATAGACTGTTGTAGCTTGCTGTGCATAAATTCTGATTGTGGAGTTTTGTCAAACACTTAGAATGCTCATTGTTGTAGGTGTCCTTTGGACGTTTTAAGCCTTAGATTTGATTTTATGGGTTTAACATTGCACCCTATGAAACCATATATGATTTTTACCATTTATAACATTGATATCTTAATGATAAAATTAGATGAGCAAACCATATGCATTACAAAATTTAAAGAAAGAAACTTCAGATCTGATTATTTATTCAATGACTGAAAACATGCCTAGGAAGTGATGAAATGGATTCCTTTTGGCTGGTTGGCTCCACAAACAAGAAAGATAGACTTTAATATACTGTTGCGACCTCAGGGAAGCTTCATGACCAGCTTCATGACCCCTTTCAACCCTTGTACAAGAAGTCAAAGTACTGCTGCTCACTACAGAACATAAGTGGGTTGAATATGAGACTTGTCCTTTTCCTCTTCTTGTGCCTGCAAACACTATTCCACATATAAATTTACACCATGTTGCTTCCTTTCTTGCACCTGGGAGGAATTAGCGCAACAAAAATCTTCAAGATGCTAAGTGCGTCCTTTGGGGAAAGTCTTGAGTCAGGTGTTGTCACCTTATCCTGACTCCTCCATTTTGGCCACTCCTAACAGAGCCAAGGGGGGTAGTCCCTATGAAAGAGTTGTTAAGGCTCTTACTTTTATTAGTTATGAATGAATTGTTTTTGTTAGGAGTTTTGATAAATCAATACTAAAACACGCTACTTGCAAGTAAAATTAATATAACAGCAACATGGAAATAGATATGACAATTTATAACATAAATGACCTGAAAGAAAAATATGAAATTGAAAAAAGTGCCAGTGTCGAATGGAGTCTAATGTTGCTAAAAACTGTAAATGTATTGCATGTGGAGTCTTGGTCAGTTTTAAAGTTGTTAAGGATGAATTAAGTTATGGGAAGGGGATTCTCGATATATTGTGAAGCATAGTAGAATAATTTGAGTATGAATATGATTCTATACAGAAAAAATATGTAATGAAAAAATCGAATACGAATAAAATACGGAAGTAGACTTCTTATATATAATATTTTTAATTAAATATACAATGATATATATAATATTTTTAATTAAATATACAACGATATATATAACATTTATATATAGTTAAACATATACAATATTTTTAATGAAATATTGAATATCAACCATTAAATTTTAAACTTATTTTTTATAACCAAAATTACTCTTTAAAAAAACAAAAAGATAATGCCCGTAATATAAGAGAGAAAACTCTTAGTTATTAATAGTTATTAATTATTTTATATAGAAATTAAATAATGTTTACCACTATTTACTTTGGAATTAATTAATTAATGTTTAAATTGTGTCACGGTTAACTTTGACTCCCGAATGAGAAAGGATGTAAGTGGTTTTGGGCACATGGTTTTGATAACCAATAAATCTATTGTTGTTATTATAATTGCATATTTATTTTCTTTGGCATATTTTTATTCCTATTAAATTGAATTACTAAGTATGAAATTGAAAGGTATTTATTTTATAGTGTTTTAATAATTAAAATTTGGGTTTTTAAAATTAATTTTCAAAATAAACCTGTATTTGTATTACACAGATCGAATATTCGACGAATTCGAATTTGTTTGAAATTTTTGTACACAAACTGCCAATACGACCGAATTATGTTACTGTGCTGTGAAGTATCGAGAATATGTCCGGATTCTGAGAAGAGTGGCTCCACACGGGAAAATGTGGGCTAGATGGAATCGTAGGGGGGTGTTCAACACTACACCAACAAGGATGTATCCTAACGGGATCCCACGGTCGCTTTCTATTTGTTCCCGCTTTTCTTGAAGAATTTTCCCACTATTTCTCAGGCTTGTTACATCGGATTTTCGTAATGTTTTTGGGAATTTTCTTTTATTAATGTGAGTTTGCTTAGTTAGATGTGAGAAATCAATCAGTGCACATTCCTGCTTTTGATTATCCCAAAGCTTAGGGCGAACTTGCGATGGGAAAGAGCATATATCGGAATGAAAAATTGTTTTATTCCAAATTGATATTGTATAACGAAAAGAGGTAAAATTGGTGAGTCTAATTACTACGAAAAGGCATATATTTTCCCCAAACAAGCAAGCTCCTTTAGGTAATTCAATAGATCAATGCCGAGTTAGTGTTTGTTACTTTGTCCAAAAATGAAATAAAAAAAAATAAAACTAACTAAGCAAAGAATATAGCCCATGAAGGCACATTGTGTGCATGTATTGTAAAAATAAAACTTTAGAAAAAGACAAACCATCAAAAGACACTACGAGACCCCCCAAGGGGGATGGACTGTGGGCGCTGTGTAGTCCACCTGATTTTTATTTATGATTACTTACAATGCTTAAAAGAAAAAGAAATGCCTTTTAACCCTTGAAGAATTGGGTCAAAAAAGATTACAAACTTGCTTAGGGAAGAAAATGAATGAAGGAGGGGGATGATAGATGGATCGTGGGTGCTCCGGATGGCCCAAAACTTGATTTTTTGGCAGCACCTCCCTCTCTTTTTCCTTCGACCTGCTAAAAACCAGCAAGATAACAAAACAAAGTTAGTGGGTTAATGCTTTAAAAATACATAAAAAATATAACCTAGTACTTGCCAAAAGATAGAAAGATTTTGCTACTTCGAGAACTATGAAAGAAAAACTAGATCTAAACTTCTGATTATAAAACAAAATCACTTTTTAGATCTAATCAAACAAGTAAATAAAAATGATGAGCTTTAGTATACGATTTACTTGTTAAATGAAAGTAATCGAGAGAGAAAGATAAAATTTTAAGAAGGAGGAGAAAAATTGCTTAAGTATTGAATCTTTCTTGCAAGATTGGAAGGATATTTGATGTGGGAAAATAATGATTATGTGTTGGTTTCAACTCATAATCCAAATCAAAGGAGATGCAACCCAGCTCAACCTTTCACTCGGGATGGTAATCTGCACACCCATCAAGCTCGCACAAAACGAATTAGATCTGGTACACCCCACGGTTAGAAAACCAGAAGACCATGAATTATAACCGACTAAATCAATCACTCTTAGATCGGTAATAACAAGAAAATAAATAAGCAAATTGACAGCTGCAAATGCTTACCATACGTGCTACAAAGAGCCTTCTAATCCAGACTATTAGTTATGCAAAGAAAAATATCCTCACAAATAAATCGCCATATGCACAACTGGCCACAGATCATGAGCCTCCAAAGCCTTTTAAATTTAATTAATAACCAACAATAACAATGATACAAGAGCAGAGGTTCTTTGCTTTTGTCTAAATGAGGAAGAAAGCCTCGCTTAAATAGAAAAAACGAGAGCAAACCCCAAGGGGGTGAATTTTCCAAGTGTTGGAGCTTTTTGAGATGATTGTGGGAGAACTAGACTGAACTAGAGGTGGTAGATGACACCTCTCATAAGGTAGGTAACCCCCGCCTCTTTCTGTGACACATATACAATAAGAGGTGAGCTCTATCATGGATAAATGTGCCCCTCTAAGGAGAAATTCACCCCCTCATGGATTTGATTGGAACCAACTTGATTTGATCTTGATTTGGTCTCTAGTTAGCCCCAACATCATCCTTAATTAGCTTGGAACATGTGTGGGACAATTTCCCACTTATTTAGGGATGTGTTTTTTCTCCATAGTTTCCATTTTTCTAATTTTTTATTCACTTTTTGCCTTTTCGGAGAGAATTTCACTTAAGTGATAAATAATCACTTAAAACTTAGGAAAAAATGGTTTACGGGTTAAGTGGGGGATATGGGTCCAAAAACGAGCATCCCATAACCAAATGGGCTCCCTAGGCCCAAATTTATGACATTTTGAAATTTTACAATTAAAATACACCTTATCGATGATTTTATTAAAAATCTAAAAATTAAAAAATTCTATGAAAGACTTAGCGCATGTTCGCGAAACTTTGGGACTATGACTAGTGTAGTATAATACATAGACCCTAGGCTTTAATAACCTTTTAAGACATAATCACCAATTTCACCATCCCGACTTTGGAAGATTTTGAGTGAAAAACTTGAGAATTATATGTCGCTTAAAAAAGCGTCACATAATCGACAAGGGAAAAAACACTCAAGGACGATGACCTTGATGACCAATTCCTAAGAAGGCCAAGCCTTTTACAAAAGAAACCATCATGCTGTCATTTATTACAATCCCCCCAAGGACGTGTGAACATGCGAAAAAATGGACCAAAACTGGCCCTGATGAAATCATGGAACTTCCGAATGACTGAGTAAGAACAATTGATTTGTTTCGATCCTTGGTGGCTCACTTGAAAAATCCTCTAAGTGAAACTTATTGGATAACACACCCATAGGAATATGAGTTTTTTATTGGTTTACATTCCTGCATATTAAACCTATGTAATATTGTCTCAACATATTTCCTCTTAGAGCCACCTAGAGTCTCATTCTTAAACAATTCTTATTTATTTCAATGCCCAAAATTAAATTTGTAGCACACAAAATCTTTGATATCAAACTGAGACAAAAATCAAGACTTAACATGCTTAATGATTTCCCTTTTATCTCCAAGTAACAACATATCATCAGCATACGACACCACAATAAAAAAGTGATCATGGACATATTTGGTGTACACATAGGGATGATCATTGCTTCATGAAACACCAAGTTGCAAAGCATAAGCATCAAACTTCTAGTGCCACATTCTTGGTGACTGGTTCTAGCCCTAAAGAAATTTAATCAACCTTTACACCAAGTCTGTCCTTTCATTGTAAACTCCCTCTAGTTGTGGCATATTGATTTCTTCTTCTATATTCCCATGAAGGAATGCCATCTTCATGTCCATTTTATTTATTTATGCAATAACAATAGAAAAGATAAATATTGTAAAATTTACCTTTGCAACAGGGGAGAAAAATTCACCAAAATCAATTCTCTTCGTTCGATCCCTTTGCCACTAGGTGAGTTTCGTACTTAGCTTTGCCTTCTAAATTGAACTTCTTAAATAATCATTTGTTATCAACTAGTTTTCTTCTAGTAGGCATCAATGCCAAATACCATGTCACATATTTGTCCAAAGCCTCCATTTTATCCCATGGCATTCATCTAAAATGTATCTTCCCTTGCATCCACTACCTCCCTCACGATTCTAGGATCATCACGAGTGGTATATAAAACAAAACAAAAACAAAAATCAAGTGGACTATACCTTTCTGTTTTCCTTTTTCTCATGTTGATCTCCTCAAGAATAGGGTCTAAGGATCCTCCTCATCTAGTTCATCATCTTACATTGAGTCAGATTCTTCATCTTTTAATTCAAACTACATCCTTTCCAGATCTTCCTCTCTCAATTGTTTTTTTTACTTGGGGACACTTTTAATCTCTTTGAATATTACATCTAGACTATATTACAATCATCATTATTTCTAGGTTCCAAATCTATAACCTTTTACACCATCTTAAAACTAATAAAGATACTTTTTTGTTTTATTGTTAAATTGATTTTATCGTTTAGAACATGCACATAAGCATACGACCCAAAAATATAAGATGTTCAAAATATAATTTCTTACTGGTGCATGCCTCATATTGGTGGAGTTTTATCAACTAGAAATGATGTAGGAGATTGATTTACTAAGAAACATGTAGTATCAACTGCCTTTGTGTAAAATTCCTTTGCTAACCCTATACCATGAATCATATTCCTTTCCTTAATTTCCATAAATATCCTATTCATTCTTTCTTCAACTCCATTATATTGTCATTATGAATGTGTTTTTTCTAACTTATTCCTAGTGTATTTCTTAATTCATCTTTTGCATCGCTACTCAATGAGGGATTAGTGATACTCAACAACGCTATAGGAGCAAGAAATATATAAGAAACAGAGACCAACCTTTAAAAAGAAATGATCTTTGTGGGTTGAAACCACACCCTCCCTCATTTGTCTCCACTTAGAAATAGCTAATGTCTCAATGAGAGTTAACTTTGATCAAGAATCCATCAAATAGGACTTCCTTAATGTTGGATGGAATGTTTTATGCCAATACTTAAACTAATTCTAAGGATTGTGATCATCCTAAATGGCTAACGCAGAAATTGGATAAAGAATAAACCCATAAAATAAAGGTTGCATGGTCTCTAGGTCTCGAGGGGTGTATGGAGTTGATTTTTTCCTTGCTCTTTTGCACTGCTTATGGAACCTCTCGACAACCATTAACTATCATCAACACTTTTATGTTCCTTTCTCTTTGGTTTTCCACAAAAACCTTAAACTCAGTTGAATTTACAAAAAATATCACATTCCTATGTGAGTAAATATATCGATGTGTTTCTTAAGAAATAATCTATAAACAAGAAATAGTATAAAGATTTACCCATTAATGGAACATGCATTGCTCCAAACAAATCTCTATATATAAAATATGTAAATTTTTATTGTCTTTTAGCACTAGTATAGAATTTCACCTGATTCTATTTAGCATAAACATAATATTCACATAAATCAAAATCTAAGTAGCATTGAAAAAGTTACATGCGGTATCATGTAGTATCCACTAAGTAACATGCAATATATGTTGTCTCTGTGTAAAATTCCGTAGCTAACCCTACACCATGAAGCATATTCCTTTCCTTTTCCATCATTATCGTATTCATTCTTTCTTCAACCCCATTATATTGTCATTATGAATTTGCTTTTTCTAACTTATTCTTAGTGTATTTATTAATTCTTCTTTTGCATTGCTACTCAACAAGGGATTGGTGATACTCAACAATGATATAGAAACAAGCAATATATAAGAAAATAACTCCAACCTTTAAAAAACAATGATATTTGTTGGTTGAAACTACACCCTCCTTAGCTTGTCTCCACTTAGAACCAGTTAATGTCTTAGAGAGAGTTCACTATGATCAAGAATCTATCAAATTGGACTTCCTTGATGTGGGATGGAATGTGCAATGCCAAATTAAAGAAATTCTAAGTATCGTGACCATCCGGGATGACCAAAGTGGAAATTGGATAAAGAATAAACCCATAAATAATAAAGGTTGAACAATCTCTAGGTCTCAAGGGGTGTATGGGGTTGTTTTTTATGTTGCTATTCTACGCTTCTTATGGAACCCCTTGAATTTGTTTCCACAACCATTATCTATCACCAACATATTTATCTACTTTTCTCTTTGGTTTTCCACAAGAACTTTAAACTCTTTGAATTTACCAAAAAAACTCAAATTTCTATGAGAGTTAATATACCAATGTGTGTTGGATTTTAAGATAGCAGCAGTATATTTCAATTATATGTAACAGAAATAAAATAGGATCATTGAAATATAACCATGCACATAAACAAAGAGACACATATATTTATCTTGGGAAACCCTTCTACTCAAGGGAGAAAACCCAACAACCTTTCTTACTCAGAGAATCAATAAAAGGTATAAAGTACATTCGGATCATAACAATCGCATAAAAGAGTAACCCCAAAGATAGCAACCCCAGAAAAAATTCTTCTCCTTGCTTGAGAGAACTCCTTCATATGGAGTAAACTTGCTTAAGTGTGTGTCCAAATGAGGATGGCATCACTCTTATTTGTATTTATTTGTGGTTGACTTTACAGTATGGGGCCCACTTGCTAATATTCCCTAAGCTAACTTTTGTTTTATGCATAGTAATAATTGTTTATTATTATCTTTTCTTGGGATGACTTGTGTGAGGATATTTCACACAACTACATACACCAACACTCCCTCTTAGCTAGGGAGGTATCATCACGCTACAACACATATGGATATCGTTTGAGGATCATGATTGTCTTGAACTTCTCTTTATCATAAGAAAGGTATTCCTACACAATCCAATCCATCAAGAAGTGTCATGAACTCAACTCAATCTATCGAGGAGCCAACAAATCAACCCAATCCATCGAGGAGTCAACATAAAGAACAACTAGATCCCTCTCTCTTTCATTCAAGGAGAGTCACACCATTCTCCTTGTCTTAGGGAGAGCACTCCCTCTCAATAAGAGAGGTATTCTTCTTGCTCGTTCTGCCTAAACACATCTTGGGTTTCTTCAAAGTCTTCAACAAATCTTCTCAAGGAAAGGTTGATCACGAGCTTGTTTTAGGTTGATGTTTGCAAGGTCTCTTATCCAAGTCTCATGGATAAATCCATACACTTGCATGCATGAGCATATAAGGACTAATCTCCCCTCTCCATTACAGACTGTCCGGGAGAAGGAATTCCCCCATTCTGAGTATCTCCCCACTCCGCCACAGAGTGTCTAGAAGAAGGCATTGCCCCACTCTAAGTTCTCCCCACTTCGTCATAGTGTCCAATAGATCTCCCAACTCCATCACAGAGTGTCCAATAGAAGGAATTTCCCCACTCCGAGTATCTCCCCACTCCGTCATAGACTGTTTGAAGGATCTCCCCACTCCGTCATATAGTGTTCGGGAGAAGGCACTGCCTTAATTTGAGCTATTCACCTACAGCCAAGTCACATGGCTATTACTAAGGGAATGATCGATGCAACACTACTCATCATGTAAGGGCCAGTCTCCCCACCCCGTCATAGGGTGTTTGAGAGAAGATATTGCCCTGCCATCAGATCATTCACCCCTGGCCAAGTCACATGGCTAATATTGGGGAAGAAATGCCTGATATTGCAAACATCACATTTTCAATCTCATCACATATCCCTCTATGTTGGAGTGCCTTGCTCCATTAGAGGAAATTTGGGGTCTAAAATGGGCCTTATAAGAAAACGTGCCAAAATAAGTTTTTGTGAGTTGGAATTCAAGAACCAATAGAATTTCAATAAAATAAGTCAACCATAATGGTTGAATTGGCATATTTGTCATTAAAAAAAACTACTTTTTATTCGTATTTTTGACATATCTCATTGTGTTTTTACTCAAATTTCGATCGGGAGAGCTCATTAGATGCGGAATTTGATTCCGCATCCAACGAGCTCTCCCGATCAAAATTTGAGTAAAAACACAGGGAGATATGTCGAAAATACGAACACAAAAAGTAGTTTTTTCTTTCTTCCTCCAAAATTAATTAATATTATTTTATTATTTTAACCATTATTTTATTATTTTAACTATTATTTTATTATTTTCCTTAGGAGGCCCATTTTAGACCCCAAAATTCCTCTAATGCCTCTGCATCTGAGCATCTTTCTCCTTCTTCATAGAAGCAATCTTGTTGTCCTGGGAACTGAAGCTAACTCTCTTTGACAATTATGCTTCTTCATCAAGTATATGGCAATCCTAGAGTATCAGCTGGAGAGTGTACAAGATATGAAAAACATGGGATATCTTCCTATTTATCACAAGGCCCTGATATTTCTCCCTCCATCATGGAAGCAATCCTTCCTGCCTCGTATCATGAAACACTAAATAACAATTTTATCAAATCTTTTGGGTTTTCATACTAGAGAAAATGGCCCAATTACAATAATAATCATAACTATGGAATTAGAGATTTGTTGGGCTCCAGTACAAGGGAAAATGACCCAAGTACAATGATAATAGCCTAGAAAATAAGAAATATGTTGGGCTCCCGTACTAAGGAAAATGACCCAAATACAAAAATCAAAAGAAATATTATGCTGCCATCTCGTCGGGTTTTTATTTTTTCGACATGGGTTGTTGATGCATGTTGCTTCCATCTCTTTCTTCGAGGACAATCTATAACATAGTGACCAAACTTGTCATACCTATAACACTAGATGAGTGAAATATCCTTCTTCTTCCTTGGTCCTTGATTTGGAGCTGAGAATGGTCTTCCATCTGAATTTTTCCTCTCAAACTTTCTTTCCTTTTGTAATGTCCCCAACCCTTCGACCGGGGAAGAGGACGCTACCAAACCATCAAAAACCTCCGGGCAGATAGCCCCATGAACATGAATAGGCATATAATGCTGAAATATAAAGCTTAAAACATAAAACATACTAAGATGCATAATCTTTCATATACATAGCAGAAGCAAACATACATTCATTCAAGCATACCACATGTTCATCATATTCATTAATCAGTAAATATAAATGCAAAGACGGAATAGTCAAGAATACTCATCTTAAAAAGAATTCGTCCCGCAACCAGCTACATCGCTGCAACGTTCCACCCAAACATAGCCTAGCGTGCTCATTAATCTCTCAGCAACACTGCTACCCTCGAGCTGGGCATGATTCCTCAAGGAATAAGGGTCAAAGCAGGCTTACACATAGCCAAGGTACACAAATCAGCCAAGCCCACATAGTAGGGTTTATTAGGCCATCACGGAGCTAGTAAAGGCTAAATGCTAAGCTGGTGGTCTCAATGGAGAGCTAAGGACGCCTATACCAGAGATAACCTGACTTCTAAGACATCCACACATCCAACACCAGGAACCAGTCCTTTCTCTGCTTCACAGTCCCTCAAGCTCTGACTTCCCTTTACAATACTCTTCAAGGGTTGTGGAGAAGAAAGCCAGTAGTCTAACTCTGTCTGAGTGGCTCCCAAACACCAGGTTTCTCAAGCATACCCAGCCTCTAATCCTACTCTAAATAGTCCGAAGACCAACCACTACATACCTGCAGTAAAAAAAGCAGCTCACAGCTCTGTGATGAAGATAAAGACAACAAGGGGACAACCCCAAATGAAAAGGTGGACACAGCTCAAGTCAACAAGACGATTCAGAGTTGTTCTTGGCCCTAGTGTGGCCAAAACAACTCAGTGGCACCCAAAATATGATTGCATTCACAACAAGGAACAACGTGGGGGAAAACCACAACAAGCCACATTTTTAGGGGAAGAATAGCAACAGATCTCACGGCTAAGACACAGAAACATTACACAGCCCAAAAAAGGGAGAGAAGTTCGATTCTCAATCCTGGACAAGGGAAAAACAGGTACGTAGACCACAAATCTGTGAGAGTAACACACATACACACAGCCCCTGGTGTGAATGGCTTACACAGTGTGATAATGGGAAAAGGGAAAATGATCCCCTGCATGAACGGGAGGAAGAAAAGATCCATAAACCAGCACCGACGAGAGAAGGGAGAACGAACCCCCACACATAGAATCGTGGATCCTTTTTATCTCCCCTTTGCGTGAGGAAGACCCTCCAAACTTCCTGCGCATGAGAAGGTGAACAAAACTGACCCTTGCCTACGTGGGATGGTCAAGACAAAACCATGAGTGGAAGAGTGGAGAGAGTGGTGACCGTCCCCTTGCCCTCCGCGTGAGAAGAGCGAGCCCGTTGGTGGAGTGTACATGGGGCAAAGACTGGCAGTCCTACCACCCACCACTCCCCAGCCATAAATCCTCCCAACTAATCGAACAACAAAAGTTTAATGGGTGGTCGACACATGGAAAACTCCCAATGGCTCCCATCGGTTAGACAATCCCCCCTTAACCTTAGGAATCATGCCCTTTTCATTTAATGTTGCACCATCGTAGTTGGTTGTAGGTTTATTTTAATTGATGTGCATATTTACATGATGCCCAAAACCATAATGTGTCGGATAGCACGATATACCATCGGCAATGATCCCTATTGCTGAAACATACACAACCAAATCGATGGTGGGGATTTTGCCTTGAGCTCCACACCACAATTAATTACAAAATATACATCATGTACCTTTTAATGCGACCAGGGTCAAAATTGGGGATATTACAATCCCCTCCTTCTTGGAATAGCATCGTCCTCGGTGTTCCAATACATAAGAATGCATACACAATTTGCACATCAAAATTTCAAAACTTTGCAGATCTGTCCCACGTTTAATTATTTACTTGAACTTTCAGGACCAAGCCCCTCGGCTTCCATGAGCTTCTCTTGCTGGTTCTCAACTTTCAGCTCATCTCCAAGTCGAGGAAATTTGTGGCTGCTTCCCTCTTTATGTTCCCTCGTTGGGCAGTCCCGACGGTAATGATGTCCTCCGCATTTCCAACATTTTGCTAGCTGCTTCATCTTTACCTGCTCAACTTCCTTTGAGTCTTCATGCCTGGAACGTCTCTTAATGGATTTCTTGGACGAATGTCCCATCATTGATCCACTTTCCTTGCCTTACGGATTGCCCCTAGAAGGATTTTTACCTCCTTTTGCAAACCAATAGAGTCTTGCAAAATTTGGTGGTTCATCTCATTCTGCCTTTCCTGTATCTTGAGCATCTCTCCAAGATTCTCTTGGGTCTTGGAAATCATTTGAAGGAGACTTCCAACCAAGTCCAATAGCTTTTGGTCGGCTACCATGATCAATGTGCACCACTGGATTTCGCTTTTCTCACCTGTGAAATGCACCATTAAAATTCTGTCAGACCAAGCATAATATAAGCATTAAAATTAGTCCATTAATTGCCCAATTGGTATGACAGTCCAAGTTTCATCAAGGAGACCTTCATATTTTTCATGCCTTCCCAATAGGCACATGAGCTCATTCATGTCCATTCTTGGGCAGGGAATTAACCATTCCAGCATTCACAATTTACTTTAAGCAAA
>LPNX010052210.1:117735-135845 GCA_001517045.1 Pseudotsuga menziesii
TTCCGAGCTCTTCAGGACAGTCACATGTCCACATGCACCCCTAGGATGCTTTCGTAGTCCTCGCTTCCAGCGATACCTATATTCAAACATTGAATAGATTCACATGTTTAGTTTATTCCCATCGGTTTTTATCTCTTAAACAAGAGCTTAAAACATCATAACCAAATCATATACACATGTATATTCATAAGCAAGAAATTGCAAAATAATCCAATACTTATCTGTATTGTGCATTTCCTCTTTGGTCCACAGGATCCTGCTTCGCTTTGCAAGCCTTGGGATTGCCTATGGACTTGGATGTTAGGTCAGCACGCAGGCTGCTTCACAACATCCTTTTATATATATCAGGCACAGTCAAGCCAACCTTCAGTTGGGTTTTCCAGACCGTTCAACCAAGCCAATACACAATTGGGTTTATCAGGTCGTAGGCAATTAAGCCAACACACTACTGGGTTTATCAGGCTACTCATCCAAGCCAGCTATTAGTTGGGTTTATCAGACTGCAAGTAGTTAAGCCACACTGTAACATTTCCCCAATTTCCACAACATCAAATAATTACACTGTCAAGCCAACCTTCAGTTTGGTTTATCAGACCATCAACAAATCACCTGCACTTATATCAACAATACACTTATATCAACAATAAACGACCATTTCCAAGTTTCATTCCCAGCAGTGAGCTCTAATTCCACTACCCCATATCACACAAGAAACCACTCCCTTCTCGGTGCTCTTTAGTAGAAGGTAGGATGAGCCCAAGCCATTGTCCATTTAGTGTACAACACCAGACTACATCTATTTAGCCTGACAACACAAGCAATATAAGCAAACTCATTAGCGTTATTGCTCTAAAACTGTAATCATATTTCACATCATTCACCATCAAGTATTGAGACACCAGGAGTGCGTCCACTCCCTAGGGTGTAATCAATATTGGAAACCCTTTCATGACTCGACATCGGGAAAGTGTGCACCCTTTTCTGGTGTGTGCCATGTAGGCCCTATTCATACTCAAGAAATCGATCATAATGGAAATAAAATCAAAACATGCTCTGCATATGGAATTTTAACAATTTGACATACATATTCTTAGCTAGGGTCACATAACACTTATCCATTTTCCAATGCAGTATTCCTTCGTTAAGGAGGAATGGGGGCTCCCTTCTCTGAGTTGACAGTCCCTTGGTTTGCCATCCCGACTCCTCTTTTCATTTCGTATCCACACATTTCTTACCGACATAATCTATACCATCTCACTCATGTTGCTTACCAAACATGTAGTGTAGCTGAGACATTTCCAAAATGTCCAATGGAGTTTCACTCGAAACCCATTTCCAAGATAAGGGAAAACCTTCCCATGAAGTTTGGCTCCTGTAGGCCATCACACATGATATTCCTGCAGTGTGTACCCCTGGCACATTCATCAAATAGCCAAATAGTTAGTCATTATCTGATAATACAATCCAAATTGATTGTTCCATAACCAAGCAATGACATTAGTAATTAAGTTCAATAGGAATTTGCAATTCTGTTTACTACAGAAATTGATTCGCTTGGCAATGAGGTGATCCTCATTTGTGGGTCTCTTGTAAGTAGCACTACTATGCCCATTATAAGTTTATTCTTACTAGAATAACATGAACACCCACTTACAATGCGTCCTCTTGACACAATCTTATGCAAGCCAATAGTGATTAGTAGTTGTCAGCAATTTCTTAAATCCAAAATTCACAAATTCAAATTTAACAACCCATTATGCATACAAACTATTTTCATAGCCATGAGAATCTTCTCATAAGGTTTGGCTCTTTCACATGGTAGATTCCGACATTTGTCATGGTCTCACTCTCATTTCCATGCTCCAAACAATCTACCTGAAACCTGAACTTCAATTAGCCAAAAACTTGGTAAGTCTGGATGCATATAACCTTTTCATCGCTGCAACCATCATTGAAGCATTTTCAGAATTTATAAAATTCAAATACTTCCAGTTGTTAATCACATCAATACTACCAAAACTCGTTTACTTCACGCAATAATTATCATACTTTAAATTACAGGGTACAATCCCCTCATTTATGTAATTTAAATGAAAGGTTTATATATTTCTTACTTCACAAGCGTATCATTTGTACCACCTTGCTCTTCCATAGCACATTTCCAGCAGCCAATTGATCATGACTACCCTCTTCATGCACTTACTATCCTACATTCATAACAGCTCTTGAAATGGTTCAAGAATTGTCATCAATTCATCATTTCAACCATTAGTTATTCATAATATCACATGCACTATCTCAATGCATTCATGCAATGCATCACAACATTTTCACCCATACTTACGTAATTAGTTACTCACACTCTTCATATGCATCCATTCAATGCATAACTACAAGATTTATAAAATATTTTAATGCATACCCACTCAATGCTACCTTGCATTGATTCAGGAATACTATGCATTCAAACATACCATGCTTGGCCTAACCATGACTACTTCATATAGGATGCATGACTATAATCAAGATCATCAGTGCTTACTTTCCTTGGGCTACTAAGCTCATCACAACATAATACAGGCATGACACATTTCTATATGAATGCAGTATAAAATTCAAATACCCACATGGTATGAGACCTCTTGCTTTTACCACTCCATGCAATTGTCATAATTTAAACTCTTACCTTCCTGGGTCCTACTTACACCCTTGACATTACTAGTTTGGTTGGTCCTTTGTAGGAGATTGCAGAATTTGCTCAACTTGTTGCCTTATCCCTTTCTTCATAGGGTTACTGGTCACATTCATCAGCATCAACAACATACTCAACCATGTCCAGGTTGTTGTTGGTTTTTCCACTAATGCCAACACCAATGCAATATTTACCATTAGTGGTACATTATAAATGTATAGTTCTCACTACTCTTACCAATAATGTAATATCCTATGCATGCAAGGCATATCCTCATACATTTTATGTACAAAACTTATAAAATGTAATTATAATTAGCAAGAGAGGGTTTAAGGAAATTTCCCTTTTTAAGTCCCCCATCTTTGCATGGAACCCCTCTTTCACACAACAGCTGGTTTGACTTCATGGTCTTGCTACCTCTAGGCATGCGATTTTCGGATTTGTCCATATTGACAGCAGCCCATTTATTTTTCAAGCAATCACTAGTATTTTGCTGTTCTGCATTCAAATTATGGTGACTCTCCCTTGTTCCCTATTGGATAAGCCTTCCAATTCCTATCCACATGCTTTATTCTGACCTCGGGTGTGAAAACCACATCATTTCAAAAATGATGGCAAAACACACCATTGAATTTTGGTCTGAAATGCAAACTTTAGCCACGTAGAGTTTTCTCCCTTTTCAGTCCTAAAACCGCTGAAAACCCACTGGAACACTAATTGAAATTTGCTGAAAATTCTACTGAAAAACAGTTGAAAGCTACTTGAAAAATCCACTTGAAACCCAAAAATTTCCTTCTCCTCATCGGGTCTCTTTCCTACTAACTTTTCGGCGTTTCGGCGAGCAAATCGCCTAAACTTTCGATCTGCATCGACGATGCTAAGGACTATTCATCAGGTCCTTTTCTCACTAACCTTCCGGCGTTTCGGCGACTAAAATGTCTAATTTTTCTTTGCTGCCCATCGGCGGGTTGTTTGCCTATTTTATTCCATTGTATCGGGCTTGTAGTGGTCTATCACTCCGAACTTCATCGGCGATTGGAACCATTCAGTCTTATTGCATCGGCGAGAAAATCGACTAACCGCTGCATCGGTGGTTGGGTGCTCTGTGCATCGGGTGGCTAGTTGTCTATGCTTCTGCAACGGCGACCAACGATCCTTCTAAGGTTTCTGCAGGTCACAATCCTATCGGTGGTCGAAATGGCATCCTGCTGTGGCATCAGACATTTATTCCCATAAACGTCCGCAACGACGGTTCCACAGGCCTTAACTTTTCCGATCGGCGTCCATCGGTGGTCTCATTAACTGTAATCTTTCGATCGGCGGTCTGATCCACTAATAATTTCCGATTGGCGATATGAAGCACAACTATCATGATATCGGCAGTCGGAACATTTATCCATTGGAAGATTAGTGCTCTGGACTTCCGCAATAGTGGGGGCATGAACCACTAACTTCTTTCGATGTTCATCGACGACCAATACCACTAACATTTTCCGATGGACGACGAACACTTAGAAAAATTTTGAAAATTTCTCCCTTGCATTGGCTCTTCCTTCATCTAATGATCACCGATCCACTTCACTAATCCTTGATGATCCCAACAACTATTCATCGACGATCCCAACCACTATTCATCGATGATCCCAACCACTATTTTTTTTCGATCGCCGATGATCTCATTCCTTAGAAAATTTTCGAAAACTTTTCTCTTCTGTCTTCTACCGCATCGGCCGTTGGAACAACTATCCTCTATGGCATCGGCGGTCGGGGACTCTATCTATCAGAAGGATAGTCCTCTAGCCATCCGCAACGGTGGTGCACAATCAGCTAACCTCTTCCGATGTAGTCGCCGAACTTTTCGCTGCATCGACAACTTGATCATCTAAGCATCGGCGATGCGATCAACTAATCATTGCTGATCGCCGACGATTTCGCTACTTCGTAAAATTTTTGAAATTTCCTCTCCATTGCGGGTGAGCTTCAGACTAACATTCCACTGTGTCAGAGAACCTTCTCACTTAGTCCTCCGATGAGCCGACAACCGACGAACACAAATCTTTCCGCAATTTTCTTCCGATTGCCGTTCGTCGGGTGACCTTCAGACTATCTCTTCTCCTGCATCGGAAGAACTTCTCACTTAGTTTTTCGATGAGCCGACAATTCTGGCACTTAGACAATTTTCCTGTCATTCACCCTTTTTCTCTTGGTTTCTTCTGGGAAGTAGGCACCCTGCCTTTGTTAACTGTTTCTCATGGCCCTCTGAGGCCCAAATGCTGCAACATAAGCTCTATCACTACATCTTCACAGCCCATTCAAGCCCATGCTATAACCTTAGCTCTGATACCATACTATAACGTCCCTGACCCTCCGACCGATGAAGAGGGTGCTACCAAACCATCAAAAACCTTTGGGCAAATAGCCCCATGAACATGAACAGGCATATAATGCTGAAATATAAAGCTTAAAACATAAAACATACTAAGATGCATAATCCTTCATATACATAGCGAAAGCAAACATACATTCATTCAAGCATACCACATGTTCATCATATTCATTACTCAGTAAATATAAATGCAGAGACGAAATAATCAAGAATACTCATCTTAAAAAGAATTTGTCCCGCAACCAGCTACGTCACTGCAACGTTCAACCCAACCATAGGCCAGCGTGCTCATCAATCTCTCAGCAACACTGCCACCCTCGAGTTGGGCATGATTCCTCAAAGAATAAGGGTCAAAGCATGCTTACACATAGCCAAGGTACACAAATCAGCCAAGCCCACACAGTAGGGTTTATCAGGCTATCACAGAGCTAGGAAAGGCTAAATTCTAAGCTGGTGGTCTCAATGGAGAGCTACGGACGCCTATACCAGAGCTAACCTAACTTCTAAGACATCCACACACCCAACACTAGGAATCAGTCCTTTCTCTGCTTATTAGTCCCTCAGGCTTTGACTTCCCTTTCCAATACTCTTCAAGGGTTGTGGAGAAGAAAGCCAACAGTCTAACTCTGTCCGAGTGGCTCCCAAACACCAGGTTTCTCAAGCATACCCAGCCTCTAATCCTACTCTAAATAGTCCGAAGACCAACCACTGCATACCCGCAGTAAAACAAGCAGCTCACAGCTCCGTGATGAATATAAAGATAGCAAGGGGACAACCCCAAACAAAAAGGTGGACACAAGTCAAGTCAACAAAATGATTCAGAGTTGTTCTTGGCCCTAGTGTGGCCAAAACAACTCAGTGACACCCAAAAGATGATTGCATTCACAACAACGAACAACGTGGGGGAAAACCACAACAAGCCACAGTTTTAGGGGAAGAATAGCAACCGATCTCATGGCTAAGCCATGGAAACATTACATAGCCCGAAAATGGGAGAGAATTTCGATTCTCAATCCTGGACAAGGGAAAAATAGGTACATAGACCACAAATCTGTGAGAGTAACACACATACACACAGCCCCTGGCGTGAATGGCTTACACAGTCCGATAATGGGAAAAGGGAAAACGATCCCCTGCGTGAACGGGAGGAAGAATAGATCCACAAACCAACACCGATGAGAGAAGGGAGAACGAAACCCCACACACAGAATCATGGATCATTTTTATCTCCCCTTTGCGTGAGGAAGACCCTCTGAACTTCCTACGCATGAGAAGGTGAACAAAACCGACCCCTACCTGCGTGGGATGGTCAAGACAAAACCATGAGTGGAAGAGTGGAGAGAGTGGTGACCGTCCCCCTGTCTTCCGTGTGAGAAGAGCGAGCCCGCTGGTGGAGTGTACGTGGGGCAAAGATTGGAAGTTCTACCACCCACCACTCCCCAGACATAAATGCTCCCAATTAATTGAAGAACAGAAGTTTAATGGGTGGTCGACACATGGCAAACTCCCAATGGCTCCCACGGGTTAGACAGCCTTAACCTTAGGAATCATGCCCTTTTCATTTAACATTGCACCGTCGTAGCTGGTTGTAGGTTTATTTTAATTGATGTGCATATTTACATGATGCCCAAAACTATAATGTGTCGGATAGCACGATATACCATCGGCAATGATCACTATTGCTGAAACATACACAACCAAATCGATGGTGGGGCTTTTGCCTTGAGCTCCACACCACAATTAATTACAAAATATACATCATGTACCTTTTAATGCGACTGGGGTCAAAACTGGGGATATTACACCTTTCTTTTTGCATGAGCAATAAGGACTTGATTTTCTACATCATATGGTTGCGGAAAATTGTTTCTACCTGCAAGTCTATACTTCTCTTGAATGGAATCTACCCACAACTAGTCAAACTTGGGAAATTTGGATCACCCACTAATGCTCTGAATGAATGGTTCCCAGTAATTGGGAAGACCATTGAGGGTCATCATGATAAGCTCTCTATCTGCAACTACTTCTCCAATGGTGCCCAATTAATCCTTTAGTTCAATAATCTTCATGAAGTAAAATGCAACTAAATCTACTCTAGTTATCTTGATATTTGAGAGTTGTTGTCTTAAGGCACGTGCTCTGTTGAAATTTCTATTCTTCAAATAGCTCCTTCAAGATGTCACACATTTGTCACGTCCCCATCCCTCATTCTGGCGAAGGAGACGCGACCCATGGCATTAACCATCCGGGCTGAGAGCCCCATGAACATGTGAATCCATAAAAATACTGAAATGCTGAAACAAAATGCTGATAACAAGATGCATTGAAGTAGAACATGCACACATGAACCTTTATCATGCACAGATGCAATTATTTATCATACATAGATGTAAGTATTTATCATATGCAGTGGAAACAACACACATTCATACAAGCATTCATTCAACATGTTCATCATGATCATTAACAGAAAATATGGTTGCAGAAGTAAAATGAGTAAGATCACTTATCTTATGAAGAAGTTGTTCCGCAACCAGCTACGTCGCTGCAACATTCCACCCAACCATAGGCCAGCGTGCTCCTTAATCTCTCAGCAGCGCTGCCACCCCCGAGCTGGGCATGATTCTCTAAGGAATAAGGGAACAAGCAGGCTTACACATAGCCAAGGATACACAAAGCATAGACAAGCCAACACAGTGGTTTTATCAGGCCATCCAGGAGTGGGAAAGGCTAAATGCTAAGCTGGTGAGCTCATTGCAGAGCCAAGAACACCTCCACCAGAACTAGCCTGGCTTCTAAAACACCCACACACACCCAACACAAGGAATCAGTCCCTTCTCTGCTACATAGTCCCTCAGGCCCTGCATTCCCTTCCAGTGCTATTCAGGGGTTGTGGAGAAGAAATCTAGCCCTCTAGCTCTGTCTGTGTGGTTTCCAACACACCAGGTTTATCAAGCAAACCAAGCCTCCATCCCTGCTCCCTACACAATCCGAAGACCAACCATTTCACACATGCAAACAACCAACTGTTACAGCTTAATAGGGGAAATGATTCCTGAGTCGTTCTTGGCCCTATCACGGCCAAAACGACTCCCAACGAATTACAACAGTCCCCAAATGTAACAACAAACACAACTCATGAGATGGGAAAACGACAGTCCCAACAAGGAACGTATCAGCATACACAATCACCACATATGGCAGATAGCAGTCCGTCCTGGACAATTAAGAAAGCGGAGAAGACTTACACAGTCCCTCACTGGGGGAGAAATTACATACTCTCAGCCTGTGCGTGAGTGAAGCTTGCACCCGACCCCAAAACACAAAGGAAAAACATACCCGATTCCACTCTGGGGAAAAATTGTGAATGACCACTGATAAGCGGCTTCCCTCCTGGCTGCATGGGATCCAGTAGAACAACTGCCTGTGCGTGAGGATGAACAAAACGACAGGCAATGGCTTCTGCGTGAGGATGACACAGACCTCTGCGCGCAGATGAACAGACTGTGGAGATAACGCGCGGTGAAGTGGATGAATGAAGGGCGTGAGCAGTTCAGCACTGTCATGGAAGAAGAGTGGTATCTCCTGCATGAGTGATGGCGGTGGTTTCTTTGCCATTGTGAAGTCAACCGTGGGTGGAGTGTGCGTGGAGGCAAGGACTGACAGTCATGCCACTCCACTCCCAAAAACAATAACTGCCTCAACCACCAGCAGCAATTCTCAATGGAGGTGGTTGGGTAAGATGAAGGGAGGTGACACATGGGTTCCCCCCCCCCCCCATTGGCCAAGGTTTGACATTTCCCCCCACCCTTATCCTTGTGAAAATCATGCCCCTTCTCAATTTAGTTGCCATGATCGTAGCTGGTCGGGTTCATTTTAATTAAAGATGCATATTAACATGATGACACACTTGATATGTATGCCGCATGCCCCGATATACCATCGGTGACAATTTAAACCCGAAACATAGCATAACCAATCAATGGCGGGGCCTTGGCCTTTAGCTCCGCACCATGATCATTACTATATATACATCACATACATCTAATGCAACGGGGTCAAAACCAGGGTGTTACGACATTCTTTTGGACATTTTCTTGTGGGAGATTTGAGGTATCAAATGATGTTCAATAGAGTCTATCAAAATTCTTCTTGCTTTAGCATCATTCTTCTTCCATGATGGCTTCTATGCTTCTGCTTCTGGTTTCGGTACTCCTTCCACAATTTATTTAAGGTCATTCTCTTCTAAGATGATGAATACTCTAGAATTCCATGAATTGAAGCTGGAATCCCCATCAAGTCTATCTTCAACTTTAACATTGGTCATCTTGACTATAGGCTAGGACACCGAAACTTGATCCATAAATCCTAACAGGAGAGGTAAAAAATTGAAGTTTGACAAAATTGAAATCTGGCTTTACAGAAAGATGTGCTTTACTTTTTCAGACCTTCTTTTTTCGGCTCTATTTTTTGGACCTTCTTTTTCAGCCCTATTTTTTCAGTCCTATATTTCTCGTCCTACTTTTTTGGTCCTATTTTTCCTGCCCTACTTTTTCGGTCCTATTTTCAGGACCTACTTTTTTCGGCCCTATTTTCTGAACCTATTTTTTTCGGCCCTATTTTTTCAGACCTCTTTTTTCGACCTTATTTTTCGGCCCTACTTTTTCGAACCCTCCATAGATAAATTCACTCTAGTTAGGCGAGTTCTAGAACACTATTTTCAAGTCCAATCTGTGGAGAGAAGTGTCCAAACTTGGATGCTCTAGTTTCCGGCAATGACATCTATTCAACACTTCCTTGATACCATGTTGGATTTTAAGATAGCACCATTATATTTCAATTATATGCAACATAAACAAAATAGGATCACTAAAAGATAACCATGCACAAAAACAAAGAGACACAAAGATTTATGTTGTGAAATCCTTCTACTCACAGGAGAAAACCCAACAACCTTTCTTACTGAGGCTATCAATTCAAGATATAAAGTACATCCGTATACATATCAGTCACATAGAAGAGTAACCCCAAAGATAGCAATCCCAGAAAACCGTCTTTTCCTTGCTTGAGAGAACTTCCTTCATGTGGAGCAAACTTGCTTGAGTGTGTGTCCAAATGAGGAGGGCATCACTCTTTATTTGTATTGATTTGTGGTTGACTTTCCATTGTGGGGCTGACTTGCTAATCTTCCCTGGGCTGACTTCTCTTTTATGCATAGTAATAATTGTTTATTATTATCTTTTCTTTAGCCAATTTGTGTGAGGATACCTCACGCAGCTACATACACCAACAATTTGTTCATTAAGAAATTATCTATAAATAAGACATAGTATAGAGATTTACCCAATAATGAAACATGCATAACTCCAAACACGTCTCTCTATATAAAATACATAAATTTTAATGATCTTTTAGTACTAGTATATAATTTCACATGATTCTATTTAGCATAAACATAATGTTCATACAAATCAAAATCTAAGCAGTAATAAAAAAATTCCTTAAACCATACCTTTCTTATACAAAATTCGAAAACTCTTCTCTTCAATATCCCAATCTTTGATGCCAAAGCATTGCCTTCCGTCTACTTCTTTTCTCACCTCAAGAATAATAGAACCACTACGCCCATTAGTCATAATGCTGAACCATATTTTAGGTTCCATTTTGAAACATAGTTCGCACATGTACATCATTCATCTTACACACACATATTAAGTTTCTAGTTAGGCCTATAATATGCATAACTCAGTTTTATGAAAAAAAAACACCCAAATCAATCAACCAGATTGACCATACATCATAATCTGAATGTGTGCATGCAGATGCAAAGTATACATCCCCTCTTTCTTCCGTAGAGGTATTCATAGATCCATAAACAGTAGGCCCATGGC
Organism: Pseudotsuga menziesii; assembly: GCA_001517045.1. Lineage (NCBI taxonomy): Eukaryota > Viridiplantae > Streptophyta > Pinopsida > Pinales > Pinaceae > Pseudotsuga > Pseudotsuga menziesii. The sequence goes on from LPNX010052210.1 coordinate 128,705, forward strand.
CTGTCCATCTTGTTGAAATGGATTCTTTTCTCTGGATTAAAATTTTAAGTCTCTACAATCACTATAAAATTGAGTTCAAACTTTTTGACATGGCTCATCAACTAGGATGAATGTATTTGATCTAGATGTGGTTTCAAAGATTGATTTGTTTGTTTATAATTCCAAAACCAATGCCAATGATGGAAAAACAATTCCACTCAACAATTCTGTTATGCCAGCAGAATAACTCGCTCTACATACCTTGCATGTTTACATTCAGACACATTCACATGGTCACTAATTAAATATCCAAGCAACGGGGAAGATGAAAAGCACTTCTACCTTCCGTTGTGATCACTACAAGTCTACAACCATCAACCTTTAAATTTATATCCATATCTCTTATGCGTATGGCTATAGGTAACTAATGCTTCTTCACACAGGCTCGAGTATGTATGTTGCACTGCGTTTTGAGGAATGTGTCAGAATCGATCAAAGGAATGGTTGTAGGTGGTATTCCTAATCTTGGTACACAGCATACATACGATGCTATTCTAAGTTGTTGCATATGATTTACTCTGAGCACAAACCTTTTCGTCTAGGAATCGTGTTGTAGGTTCAAATCAAGGAGAAATCGAGTGGTAGGTGCTTAGCAAAGCTGATGGATTACTAGTGTTGGGAAGGTTTGATTGAGGAATAAAATTATGGTTGTTGGAATTAGTTATCCCTAGAATGGAGCAAATCGATAGAAACCACAATCACACAACGTTTAAACACAATTGTGATTTCTAAAAGAGGGAATTATAGCCTGCTCATTCATCTACACGGACCTTCTGCAGAAATAAAATCATTCTTTGTTCTCAGGGCAATTCTAAGTTTGGATGTGATCATACTTCTCTTTGGGCTACTCTCTAACAGGCATGAGTGAGCTCTCTTTCCAGACTTGGTTGCTTTGCTTGTGGTGGCCAGACCAATACCCAACGAGAGGAACAACTCCAAATCTGTTGAATGGTTGAATATGCAATTCAACGCTCTGTTTATGCATAAATGGGTATCCTTTGTCTGTTGGTATTGCCAAAAGCAACGCTCAACCGACGATACAAGTCCAACTTGCATATAACATTGCAAGGCATATAGTTGGAGATTGTTCTGTTGTTGGAGTGACTCTACATACTCATTCAATCGTCATCTAATCTGGAAATAAAACTTTGCTCATTCATTGAGCTTGTAGCAATAAGAAGCATGTCATTGCCCACTGGAATGCAATTCTGTTTATTGCATGTAAACAATTATAATTTATAATTATGCCCATTCACAGAACTAACAATTACATACTCTTCTGAATAGAATACGCAATGCTCTATTTTCACAACTTTATGTATTGAAATGTGCAAACTCAAGACTCATACAATGATTAATCTAATTATAAATTTGAAGGTTCTACCAATATTTAATAAACCACATGCATATATCCGTTCAATTAATTGAAGATTCAACACATTGCTGTAGGTGAAGGTAAAAATCAATGTGTGATATGGTTGTAGCTTCACACTATATTCAAACAGAGAAAGTCTAAGGGAACAAGTCAAAGGGATCAACAATACGTGAATGTCAAACCATCGATTCCATCAATTGAGAAAATCCATCAGTTTGTCAATGCCAAACCATCGATCCCTCAATTGAGAGTGTTGCAGCTTTGCATTTTTTAAATTCACTATGATTGACAAAATCCATCAGTTGATTATATACATCTGTTACTCTTAATACAATATGTTTTAAGATTTTGTTGTAATATGTGGGATTATATGTGGTTATCAATAATGCATCTCAAACATATAATCATACATAAAAGTGTACACACATAAGAAAGAAAGGTAGTGATAAGCTAACAACAAGCCTTTGCATTATATAACAGGACTAGATAGTACAAGTAACCGTATCTTTACACAACTCATATATATTAAATTCATTATGATTGAGAAAATATACATTTGTTACTCTTAATACAATATAAAAATGTTTGTAAGATTGTGTTAACAGGACTAGATAGTACAAGTAACCATATCTTTACACAACTCATATATATTAAATTCATTATGATTGAGAAAATATACATTTGTTACTCTTAATACAATATAAAAATGTTTGTAAGATTGTGTTGTAATTTGCATTATATAAGAGGACTAGATAGTACAAGGAGTAATCATATCTTTACACAACTCATCTATCTATCTATATATATATATATATATTAAAATCACTATGATTGAGAAAAATTATCAGTTGATCATATACATTTGTTACTCTTAGTACAATACAAAAATGTTTGTAAGATTGTGTTGTAATATGTGGGATTATATGTGGTTATTAATAGTGCATCTCAAACATATAATCATACATAAAAGCGTACGCACATAAAGGGAGGAAGGAAGAAAGGTAATGATAAGCTAACACCAAGTCTTTGCATTATATTACAGGACTAGATAGTACGAAGAGTAACCATATATTTACACAACTCACCTATATATATATATATATATATATATATATTCAATGTGGTTCATGGCCCAAGGGCTCGCTATAACGTCCATGGATCCAAGCCAAGGGGCCCACTCGAAGGGGCCTCACCCTTTCAACATTACATCAATGCTTAACCCCTAAGGACCCAAAGAATTGAACCCCCAACCTCGACCCTATTATCTCTTGGTTCTGGAAGATCCAACCAACTGAGATACCCCTCGGGGTTGTGTGTGTGTGTGTGGCATATATTTGTTCAGACAGTTATAACTATACAACTAAGTGACAATTAGCTTAACTGACTCAACTAGACTAGACGACCAAGTAGTTGGTCAGTCGAGAGGACCTAGTCAACTCATCGATTAGGATCCTCCAACATCTCCTCCACCCCAAAACTCTTCTTCGTCCTGAAGAGAACATGGAGATGTAAAATTACAAGATTACAAAATCGACATAAGTCAATAGTGCTTATGATGTGGATGCCTCTGTTGGCCAAGTGCTAATGGTGAAATTCTCGATGATGGTAGGGGAACATGTGACCAATTGATGCTGAAACTCTTCCCAAGTCATGTAATAGTGTTTGAGTGTTTGTGTTGGCTATAGTTATCTCTAATAACTGGGTGATATTTTCATCCATGTGACTGTTCTTTAGCCATTGCAAGTTAGGACTGACATTTTGATGTAGGATTGTTGCAGTGTGCAAAAGATGATACATGCATTTAGCCAGCTAGCTAATCTCCCATTGTGCTAACTTGGCCTCATGTAGCCACTGGAATTCCTACCTCTATAGCTCATTGATTCGTTGTTGTTCCATGTTGATTTGTTGGTCCATTGTTTGGCATTTCTAGGGTTAGCGAAAGTCTTTCTCATGTTTAGGTCAATAATCATGGCTTGATCTTTATGTATATTGACATAGACTTGTTTATAATAGTCGTACCAATTATTCAGAACCAAAGTCAACTTTGTGGCCACTACTTCATATTCCTGCAGTTTCATATCTCATTCTAAAAATAGTTGGTATTGTTCTGTCATCAGGAGAATAGTCTCGTATCCCTTTTGATGATGTTGTTGGTTGACGATCGACTGGAAATGGGTAATTAATGTGTTGACAAGGCTCTGTAAGCGATCACTATGCTTGGTTGGATGTGGGCCTACTAGGGGTCCAATCAATTGTTTTTCCTTGTCCTTGCAATTCCTCCAAGTATCTTCTTCCTTCTTCAAAGTTTTTAGTTTCTTAGCTGAGTTGGTCCATCGTCAATCACATTCTTTATTAATTGATTTGAAGAGGTCTTGCAATTCCTCACCTGATGCTTTCTCAAGAGAAAAGACCATGGTGGTTCCTCCATTTGCATCCCTATGTTGAATTTGTCTGGTGATGCTAGGAGATGTTTTTTTCTTTTTTTCTTTTTTTTCTTTTTTTTCTTTTTTTGTTCCTTGGAGGACTTATTTTCTTTTGGTGGTTGATCAAATCCACTAGTCGGAGTGACTTTTTTTTACATCCTTATTGACGGGTTGATTTCCCTTCAGGATTTTGTTGGTATGCCAATACTTGTTGGACAACTTGTTCGAGTTTTTCTTCAACCTAGATTCATCAAAATATGGTTCTACTCCTTGTATGAGGGCGTCTAGGTCATCCTTAGTGTACTGACTAGAGGACTCATTGAATTTCTCTTGGGCACGACTTGTTTTTGTAACAATATCTAGTTTTTGTTATGGAGTTGTGTCTTTTGGACGAAACATGGTGATGTACAAAGAAGCTTCATATTAGTTCTCGATTTCTCCAATTGTCGGTGACAAAAGTAGCTCAGCCTAAATAATTTTTTTCGAAGTTGGTACTCTAATAATTGTATTTTTTTGTCTAGAAAGGTTAGAAAATATCACATCGACAAAGGGGTAGTAGTCCAACTCTTCAGGTTCTCTTCCTTGTCCATGAAGATACCATACCATACTTTGGTGCGGTCTAGTCCCAGTTGAATACAAAAAGTCGATAGTAAATCATGTCAAACAACTTGTAGGACTCGCCATTTATTGCAAGCATATATATTACTTGGAACAAATTTTCAAATAGGAATCTTGGCTTGGTTGACCCAGTCGACATACCTTTTGGGGAAAAAATCTTGTAATTCCACATGGAGGGTGGTTTTGTATTGCTAAGTGCTAGTTCTCCAATTGGAGGGATCTTTGGCATTCCAATCTAGATGAGCAAGGATGGAAATCGGATTGCCTATCCAGTTTTCTTGCACTTTACACAGTTTCTCTTAACAATATTAGCGATGTGGTCATCCCAATTGTATATTTTACTCTCGAGTGTTATTTTCTTGACGACCTCAAGCATTTCCATCTTGACATTAGATGGCCGATTGGAATTGGTGAGACACATGGATACTATAATATAATTCCACTTGATATATGTGTGTATAACTTGATTGATGATAAGTCCTTTTGAATTCTTTCCTTTTATGGTCCCTGTGAATTCTTCGACTACCTCTAGTGGCTTAGTTGCTATGGGAACTAGTTCTCCTTTGTTAGGATGACTTGTAATGTGACTGATTAGTGAATCATTGATTTGGACGGCCTCATCCAACCATACTTTTACCATCATGGTATTCGTTAATGATGAACTTAGTAGCTATCTCTTTCAAGTTTCCTAAGTTTGTGATTTTTCGTGCCCTAAGGTAGTGGTGAATTTTGGTTATGGCCATCATATTGGCATCTTGTCCCCACTTCCCATCTCTAAATTCTCACTTTTTAAACTCTAACGAATACTTGTTCCAATTGTATTTGTTGGCAGTGGCTATCTTGAATTCTTTCCTTTTATGGTCCCTGTGAATTCTTCAACTACCTCTAGTGGCTTAGTTGCTATGGGAACTAGTTCTCCTTTGTTAGGACGACTTGTAATGTGATTGATTAGTGAATCATTGATTTGGACGGCCTCATCCAACCATACTTTTACCATCATGGTATTCGTTAATGATGAACTTAGTAGCTATCTCTTTCAGGTTTCCTAAGTTTGTGATTTGTCGTGCCCTAAGGTAGTGGTGAATTTTGGTTATGGCCATCATATTGGCATCTTGTTCCCACTTCCCATCTCTAAATTCCCACTTTTTAAACTCTAACCAATACTTATTCCAATTGTATTTGTTGGCAGTGGCTATCTTGATCATCTTATTCAACCATGCTTGCAACAACATCATGGATATTTATTCTTGATGGATTTTGGTTTTTACTTCAACTACTCTATGTTTTGCTATGGACCCCCTCTTTTTCAACACCATTTTCATAAATTGGTTGTCTAGGTTTCTAAACTCTGGCGGTCAAACAACAAGGATAGTACGCTCGACTGCGCTCGCTCTAATTCTTAGTAAAATCTTTTCCAACAATATTCAAGCAATGGTGAATTTATAGGTGTGGGATCTAGAAGATAGTTAATGTGAATAAGTGATTGCGGTAATTGTGTTCCTTGTGCATGCCATTTAGTTTTTGAACTTATGGAAACTTGCATTGGAAGTTTGGTTTACGGATTGAACATTCTACAGTTGATCGGGTCTCTTAGTGGATGATCGGACTCGGTATGTTTTTGGTCGACGTCAGCTTTTCAGTCGATCGGGTCAATCGATGGGTGAATGGGCTTAGCCTTCTTTTATTCCTCATTGGTTTTGTGTTTGGTTGGATTGGTCAATGTACAAATGGTCTTGGTCTTCTTCCTGACTGAATTAAGGGTTATTTAATTGCTTCTACAATGACATGTGCTCATGATTGGAGAAATTGCTTCCCGTGTCCCGATGAAATCCATTGTGGTTGTGTTGTTACTCCTTCCAAACAAGCATGTCTTATTTTCTTTGTATATTAAATCTGTGAGGTGTGCTGAGATGTTAATTGAGTAACTACCTACTAATTAATTAATTAATATATTCAAGCATGGAAGCACAATGGTTGACCAGTGGTGATACATCCACTTGTCAACACATCCACTTGTCAACAGGAGGTCCTCTTATGCATGATATCGTTTGAGGCTGGAATCATTGATGATTTTGGTGAATACTCAACCCTACAACATTTTCAATCTACTTGTTCCATTGTAATTCATTTCTTTGACTATATATGGCCCCAACCATTCAGATTCTAATTTCTTTGTTTTTCCTTTTATCTTGATGTCATATAGTAGGATTAAGTCTTCGATTGAGATGTTCTTAGTTTTAAAGTTTCTATCATGCCCTATTTTTTTGTTGTTGTTTATAAATTTCTTGATGGTGTATAGCAGTCAACCTCTAAATCCTTCTAGCTTTTGTAAGTCAAATAACCTATCTCGAGTAGCTTTTACGATATCTAGATGCAATACTTATGAGGTGACTGGAGCTTGATGTTTAAAGTGCATGGGTACAACTTCTTCTTAACCACAAACTAGCTTAAATGGTGTCGAACATGTCGATATTTTGTAGGTTGTCCTCTTTTTCGATAGAATAGCTGGAATTTTATCATCCGAGTCATCTTTTTCAAAGTTACATATTTTTGTTAGTCCATTGGTAGGTGTTTTATTGAACTGTTCTCAAGCACTGTTCGACTGTAAATGGTATGTGAACTCTTGTGATGATATATCATGAATTATTTTAGGATGATTTATATGCTTTTGTTGATGAAGTGGGTT
>LPNX010052223.1:0-15896 GCA_001517045.1 Pseudotsuga menziesii
ACTCCACACTCAAATCACATGTACAATATAATTATTTTATATCATGAATTCATACTTGATACTAAAGCATTTTTACCAACTAGCTTAATTTCAGTCATGACTGAAGACATATAATAGTGTTTCTCAATTAATGTTTATATATTAATTTTGATCCAAATTCAAACAAATTCACTAAATATTATTGCAATATTAAGTTGTTGAGCATGTTGTCCAAGAGTAGGTCTAGAATCTACATCCTGGCATGTTATAAGAGCCTGTAATCATGTGGTTGTAGAGGAGCCTCCTAATAAGATTCCTAATTTTTGTCTTATATTATTTGATGTTTTTTATATATGATTTCCTCAACCAAGGTGTTCAAGTTCATTGAAATTCTTTCTAAACTATGGTCTTCATAACAACCCCATTTTCAACATTATTTAAATATCAATTCACATAATCAATTAAACATATAAACATGTATTTCTTAATAATTCCACATTTCTCAATAATATTATATAAAAATATATGTAACATAAATTATATATTATATACCATATAAATACAATATATAATGTATATTTTATATTAAATATAAGTATATATTATATATAAATAATATAAAACAAAAATAATTATAATTACATAACAAAAACAAAGACATGAAAGGCATCTAAAGGAGTCTTATTTTTTATAGCATGAGAAGGACTTCTATTTATTATATAGACTGCACACAAAACTGCTTCACCCCCAAAACATGAATTTCACATTCTTAAAAACATCATTGATCTAACCATATTAAGTGAAGTCATGTTCATTCTTTCAACCACACCCTTTTGTTGGGATTATAAGGCACCGATTTCTGATGTTTAATACCATGTTGCTTTAGATCAAATTAATCTTCATTTTGTGTATTCACCACCATTATAAGTACAAAGAATACCAATATTAAATTGTGTTTCATTCTGTATCCATAAATGAACACAAAACCAATATACACAAAACCACAGTTGAATACACTCAAAAACATAACCATGAACCCGTGACCAGAGTGACCGTGAAGCTATGATGAAACTTGAAAGGAGGTGTATTTTGCGCCAAATCTATGGCTTTGGTGGGAAGGGGACCTTTTGTGGGGTTTCAAGAGGCAATTAGGGAGGAGACATAAAGCCATAATGACTATGAAGCCCACTGAAACCTGGAAGGAGGTGTATTTGGTGCCAAATATTTGCCTTTGGTTAGAAGGGGACACCAGATTTGGAAATTGGTAGAAGGGGTTTGAGAATTGGGTTTTGGTCAAAAGGGGACACCATATTTGGAAATTGGGAGAAGCGGTTTGAGAATTGGGTTTTGAGATGGGTTCGAGGGAGTTGATTCACCATTTGGTTCAGAACCACAAGGGGAAGATTGATTTACAGATGCAATTATATATCCTGAAGCAGTAGGTAGAACGAGTAGTTCCACTGGTTCCATATACATGCACGGCAATGGAGGAAGCGGATTTAGTTTGAGATCCTCTTTATTCACCACCAGCACCATAAGTAGCATGAGTCAATCCTGTTGTTGACTGAGTTTATCAAATTAACCCAGAGATAGTTATAAATCGGTATTTAGTCACAGTTCTAAAGTCATTTATTGATCCAGCGCTTTAAGCAGATCCCATTTTAGTAATATCAATCGCAGAGGATATAGAGTTCCATTGCTAGCATTCTATAATTGAGGGTTTGAGATTAAGAATTCGGTAACTGAAGTTTCCACGGAGAGAAGGCAAAGAATTATAAAGGAAAACAAGGACTCCAGAGTTAATACTCATGCAAATAATTTGGAGTCGAAATTCCCTTCAACAACTGCTATAGAATTGTAGGTAAGTATCATTATTAATTTTTTTCTTGGGTCACTCTACAAGTGACAAGGTTTTTCATTCTAGGTTTCAATGCACTATGCAATCACCATGGATTTTTCCCCATTTTGTATATGCTTTCCTAATGTTAATGTATCTTAGGGTTTTATATTAATATTTTTTCCCATTTCATATTTTCCCCATTTTGTATATACTTTTCCTATTGTTAATGTATGTTAGGGTTTTATATTAATATTTTGTAATAGTCCAAGAATAAATTCCTTTTCTTTGGACACATCTTTGTGTGCCTCTATATTTCATCTTTTTATAAACTTGAATTCTCTTCAAATTGGAGGCAAAAGAAACACAGGGAATGGAGTACCACACATTATTTCCTTGGCCTCAACCCTTTTACCATATAGTCAGTCAAATGTGCAAGAAGGTTGCACTGATTTCATTAAACAATAATTGGGGTTTTAATGGCAATGGTAGTCTTTCCATATCACTTGTTCCTTTGCATCTATCGATGGGATTCATTTCTTTCTCATTCATTCCTCAAAGAGTCTCAAGATGAAGATATTTTGGATCTTGATGCAAAGGAAATAAATGAAAACAAAGGTATATGTCATATATATTAATCCGATGTGTGAGTGAAGATAACATGAAATGGAGTTATCAATTCATTAAAATAGGAATATAAACTTATGTAACATTTATCTACAACTTTCCTGAAAGTAGTAGCCACTACTTAGGAAGGATCGTCTGTGATACACTTAATTAAATTTTGTTGGTCGTGATGGGGATTTGACTTGTAAACATTATAGATATCAAGATATAGCAAGTTCTCTTTCAAGAAGAGAAGATCATAGGATAAAAAAAATATGAATTGCACTTGCCATTGCACTTATATTAGATTATAGATTGGTAATGATTGCCCTATCACGCTAGTTAGATGAAGTTTGGCTACCCACAAAGTATTTCCCATGAGATTTAGAAATTGTACATTACACAAGAAGGGTTTTAGATTCCTCTCTCATTAAAGCATCTATACAAACTTGTACCAAATGCTACAATACAATTTACAAGTGTTGTTGGTTGGCAGCATTAGCGCCTAGTTTACAGAAAGAATGAGGTTTTTCTTAATGTTCTGGATAATGAAGCTAAGAATTTATTACGAATAATTATGCACAGAATGAACATGCAAAGTTTAATTATTAGTATGAAGGAATAGTTTCTTAATGAGATCATAACTTTGTCATTATAAATCATACCTTCAAGCAATTTCATTTGCTGAAATATTAATTGCAATTCATGATTTAAGTGTCCCTTACACTACTGTTGGGTGATCGAGATTATGCATGTTGGAGACTAGTCATTATGTCTAGTGTCCTATTGATTCTTACATACACAAGAGGCGACCTCTCTTACATTATGATGAAGTCTACATCTTTGTAGTGGATAGATTGAAGGAGTCGATCAAATATAAAGGCTACCAGGTTTATCTCCCTTAAATAGAAGGACTATTACTTTCTTACCCTCATTATGTCTAGTGTCCTATTGATTCTTACATACACAAGAGGCGACCTCTCTTACATTATGATGAAGTCTACATCTTTGTAGTGGATAGATTGAAGGAGTCGATCAAATATAAAGGCTACCAGGTTTATCTCCCTTAAATAGAAGGACTATTACTTTCTTACCCTCATTATGTCTAGTGTCCTATTGATTCTTACATACACAAGAGGCGACCTCTCTTACATTATGATGAAGTCTACATCTTTGTAGTGGATAGATTGAAGGAGTCGATCAAATATAAAGGCTACCAGGTTTATCTCCCTTAAATAGAAGGACTATTACTTTCTTACCCTCATTATGTCTAGTGTCCTATTGATTCTTACATACACAAGAGGCGACCTCTCTTACATTATGATGAAGTCTACATCTTTGTAGTGGATAGATTGAAGGAGTCGATCAAATATAAAGGCTACCAGGTTTATCTCCCTTAAATAGAAGGACTATTACTTTCTTACCCTCATTATGTCTAGTGTCCTATTGATTCTTACATACACAAGAGGTGACCTCTCTTAAATTATGATGAAGGCTACATATTCATAGTGGATAGATTGAAGGAGTTGATCATATATAAAGGCTACCAGGTTTATCTCCCTTAAATATAAGGACTATTACTTTCTTACCCTCATATTTCTCAAGGACTCTAAAGAAAAGTCATACAATGTTGATTCCCTCAAAGAAATGTGTAATGTGGGAATGCCAAGATGGTACCTACAATGCAATTATTGTAGACTCTTCTAATCCAATTTGCAAATATGGTCTCCAAGAGTTCAAATCCACAACTAGAAACTTCAATATAAATGCCTTAAAAATAATTCTATGTGAATTACAATTTCCAGCTTTCATGATGAAGTGAAGTTTGATTATGGATTAAACTTCACATTGGAATCCCTCAACAAGTATTAAATCAAAATGGGGCACCAACAGATGTTGGGCATATTCAGATTGTTTGACCAAGTGGGAAGAAGGTCGACACTTGTGTTGATTAATATTTTTGGCTGCAAAATTGTTGAGTCCATTTAAAGTCATTGTAGGTTGAGAAAAGATGATATCAGATGGAGATGGATCCCAAGATTTTGAAGGAAATGGAAGAATATCAAGAGAGATAACAATAGAAACCCTTGATGAGTTCTATATTAATATGGTTTCTTAGAGAGTTGTGCAACACGAACTTGATGTCTTTCAATATCCTAGTTGCGTGCATTCCTTAGGTTGATTAGGTGATAAATAGATTCTCATCCACTTACCTCCTTTTGTACCTTTTAGAAAATCTTGATAATGATGCATTTTCTCATATTCCTGAGCATACTAACCCCTTCTAGTCTCTAATTGATAGTAACTTACTAGTTTTTACTCTTATACTATTGAGCATACTTACTAATTTATACTCTTTAGACTTGAAATACATAATAGTTCTCTCTCTTATTGTTTCCTACACCACACTTTAGACTTTTAATCTACTATATATATTTTCAATCTCCTAGTAGTTAATATAAAATCTTTTATATTCTACCAGGGTTTGATTTCCTCATCATTAATAGAGAGGAATAATCAAATAAAGATATGAAATTAAAGTTGTCACTCTCATAAAGCAATCTAGATAGAAAATTTTCACACTTTCATACCAATGTTATGGTCTGCTAGTTTTGGTTTACATTGCAGCTCTGCAGATACCTCTTCTATTTGCTCTGCAATGCCTCCAGTCTATCCTGTACCCTTGAATATTTTACTTCTTTGTACTTTTTTTAGATAAGGTACCTTCAAACCTCTTCCATCAAGATCTGGATCAGACCCCCATACTTCTTCACCTTCAATTGACTTTAAGCCTGATGTGACATTCACTTTCAGATCCTCGGTAAATAAAAACTTTCATGTCCAATATAAAAGGAAGGTTCCAACACTTCATAAAAAAACATTGGTCACATTAAGGTCTGAAAGTATGGGCCTTTTTGGTTGTGAAGGCTTTTGATCCAGTATTGTCTACACTCTTGGTTGTGAAGGAAAGTGATAATGATTGGCACTGCATTTCTTCTGCATTGAGATAAATCTTTCATAGTTTTTGTACCTTTTTCTTGTACCAATTAATTTGCATGTTGAAGGAGGTGCATTGGTGGAGAGACTCACTCTGTTGCCAAAACTTGGTTTGGTTTATTAGGGAGTAGTTACTTCTTTATGAATTATTATCCATGTACTTTCTTTACTTCACAAATATCATTTTATTTGTTGTGCTAATTGTTTTTTTTTGTTGTGGCAGGTAGAAGGGTGCACTAGGGTCACTGAGCATAACTTCAACTCGTCAAATTCTTCCCAAAAACTCTCACTTGATCGGAAAGAAGGCATACTTCATCATCCAGGGACTTATCTATCAAATCCAGGTACATCTCTCAGGTTAGTTCTCTTATCATTTTATTTTCTTTCATAGCACATCACTATTTTTACTGAAAAACCCCTTAGTAGAAAGTAGAAAAATCACTGGATTTTTCCTCTGATTCCAATTTTGCTTAGAATTTGTCATACAGTCAAATCCTACATCTATGCAAGTGTGTTGAAATGCTTAATTCTTTGTTTCAACCTCACCTTGGGAAAATACCATTTTTGTGTTTAAATCCCCCCAGGGTCCCAGGTTTGATCATTTCAACAAACACACTAATCCTATATTCGATCATAAATTTGCATAAGTCACCAACATCTTTAACTGCCTCTACTCAAGCACTTCTTAATTTGAGGCTTATCCCTTAAATCTAATGTTTCAAGCATTCACCTTGTGTATTCTCTGTTAGGGTTTGATCTGGTGACTTGCTTTAGGTCTGTCCTTTCAGGAGAGGTCTGGGACTCCCCCATTGTCACTTGGGCTTCTTCAGTGGCATAAAGAGAAGGAAATCCTAACCGGCATGACAACCATCCATCTTTTGGGGGTTAGGGTTAAAGAGAAGGAAATCCTAACCGGCATGACAACCATCCATCTTGTCCCCTTTGCCATCCCTTATAGGATTACCCTATGGGGCAACTACAAGATCCGTGTTAACAGGGAGCACTCTTCAAACTATGCTAACCGAATACTAAATAATTGTTTGACCATTTGAACTGCACTCCTAGGCTGGGCACTCCTCCATAATGGGATCATACTCCAATGAGCATGGCCATTCAATAACCCACTCCCTAAAAGATAGAGTGCTTCATGCCTCTTTGACCAAGAGTGAAGGTGTAATGATTGACAAGTTTCTTTATTTCCCTTGCAGCACTCTCCAATGAGGATAACCAACTTTGTATAAATTTGTTCTCATAGAACAACACACCAGAGGTCGAGCGTTCATTCTTTTAAGTACAAATACACAATTCACATGCCATACAAGATTGCAAAGGAATCCTCATCTGCTGACTCTGGGTGCCATTGTCTTCAGAGTATGTTACTGTGCTTGCTTACAAGCTTCCAGTCAAAGAAACTACATGCCTCAGCACTGATCTTCATACTTGCACACAAAATATAAGCTATTGAAATGAGATTTAACTCAGGTAGCATTCAAATGGATTGGACATATCATTATGTCCAAAACCTGATGAGGGATTTGAATTAGAATAAGCTAGAATCTGTGTCAACAAGACGCTCTTAACTTGTGCCAATATTTGCTACAGGAAATGCCTCAAGCAGTGCTGGAAATTTGCTACAGGAAATGCCTTAAGCAGTGCTGGAAATCTGCTACAAAAAAGTAACATCATGCTGCCATGTTGATTTTAATGATGTCATAAGAGCACTCAGGTTAGCCCAAACTCTAAGTCTGACAAGGCTTCACTCCACTATCTTGAACCTGCATAATATCCTACCCAAATAGCACTGAAATGGACTAACAAATGCCAATTTAGAGGCCTTATCTTGATGCCTAAGCCAACCATGTGATGTTTCACATTTGTTGGCTTAATTTCATGAAACTACTGATCTAAAGGTGAATTTGGTTCTCCTAACTGTCACGTTTCCATTTTTCATCCAGCATGCATTTAGCAAAACCTTTGTAGTAAAGTCCTTGCAGAAACCAGTCAGTACAGGATGATAAACAACTTGTATCATGTATGTATGAAAATACACCTCCATTACTCCATTCACTAGAACAAAAAGCAATTATATTATCTCTAGTGAAAAAAGACAGATACCCATGTCATATGCTGCCTCAAAATCAATCACAACAAAACACTGAAAAAATTGGAGTTGCAGTTCCTGTACTACTTCCCTTTCACTAATAATCCTTGCTTCAGTGAAAGTGCTGGTTATGCTTGAAAGCTTAAAGCTTATGGAAAATCCCCGAGGGCATTTGGTACATTGTCCAAATCATGTCTGCCACATGAAAACAAACCTCCCTCACTTTTATATTCCTGTGCAAGTTCCAACAGTGCCAATAAAGTTGAAACCTGACATTCTAATTGGTGACCACATTTAAAGAACCTAAATGTTTATCGATCATCGTCTCCTTGGAGTGATGCTGCTAGAAACAAAACCTCCAAATATCCACAATGCGAATACATTTATGTTGGCAATAGGATCCAAAGTCATTTTGATGTTAGTGTTGTGCAGCCAGTCATTCCGGTGATTGAGTGCTAAGAGTCATTAAAGTTTCTAGAAGCACTGTGAGTAACCACAGTGTGACAGAAAATGAAACACTATGTCTATCCAAAGGCAACTACAGCCTTCTAGGGGTAACATACGCAAAATGGATCCCATGGGAAATTTGCAAGTGTCAAACCTTACCACAAGATTTTGTCATGGATTTGCAAATTTGAACAATGACATAATGCAAAAAACAGCAGTCCCAACAGTACAAGTTAAAAACCAAGAGTAGGTAGGAACCAAATCATCATGATGAGAAAATCAAGTTAATCAAAACCTGTGTTCATTCTCTGAAATTCGTGTTGATAAAGAAACTAAAGACAACATAGTTCTTGAACCACTGTATTAAGATGGATAGTAATTACATTGTAATCAATATCCAAGGATTAAGTTATTGGATCATTGGATTAAGTTGCTTAATTGCAAAGTAGTTTGTGATTTGCTTTAAACATACTGCTAGAATTTACTTGGATTTGTATTCAAAACAAAACAAACGATAATGAATGTACCAAGAATATCATCAAGGTCGTAGAGGCACTTACTCTTTAATTTGTACTCATATTAATATGGAACTAAATCCTCAACAAGTGATATCTAACTGTGATTTAATAAGCTAGCACTTAAGAAGGCAATCAACAAAACAACAATCACAAGCAAGGGGACCACAAAGTATATATTACCCTCTAGCCGATGTTAGTAGCAGGGCGAAGGAGGAAGTATCATCACATCAAATTGGGAACTTACACCCAAAAGGCAGCTTTTTCTCTTCTTCCTTGTACTTAGGGTTTCGGAGTAAACAAAACCCAATATTATCCTAGAAAGCTAAGCTTCTTGAGTTATAACCACACTTTTCTATTTATTGAGGAGAGGGGAGGAGATGACAACTAATTGATCAAATCCAAAACCAGTTAGAAGTGACCCTTGATCTTCACAATTTGTCGAAATCTTTCATCCCTTTGTGAACATAAAGTTTCAAGAAGGCTTTAAAAAATTTCCCACAACATTATTGTAAATCCCAGAGCTTCTTGAGCTACTTTAACTACATTTCTCACCAAGCCATAAGATAAATTCACAACCAATCAAGATTATTTTTTTTTAGCATCAAATTTCACGTGAATGTTGAGAACAAATTCAGCAGAGAGTTGCATTTATGCTGCAAGGAATCTTACCTTAGAGAGCTTCTATTCTTGGGGACTCTATTATGCTTATTATGATGGTCTTTGGCAGTGTGCCCGTACAGGAGCACTGAATTCATGACGGAAAATGACTTGTAAGTGTATTATTGATAGCTGTGTTAGTTCCGTTTCCTAACTTCAAAAGCTGTGGAAGCTTCTGCCAAGACATGCTTGCTGAGGATACCAAAGTTTCAGTGACAGCATACTCAGATATTATAGGTGCTTTCTCTGCATTGAGGATAGCTTCTTGATCATTCTACATATCTATATATTCTAGATTGCAGCTCTTTGTAGTCTTGTACATAATTTCTGAGTAATACATGCAGTATTTTAAAAAATTTCCATTAAGAAAATCTGCGTCTGGTCTGTAAGATCAGCCCTGCCCCTTACTCAGATTGTTTACAAAAGGCCCTGCATACAAGGCTATTTGACTATCAAAATTGAATTCCCAAACACTTGTAGATATTCCCCAAACCCATTTTTGTGTCGTAGAGGCATTGAAACTCCTGGGACGTGTTGCTTTGAGGATTCTCAATAAGTTCCACAAGCGAACATGGGATAAAAAACTAGGGAGAAAGAGAAAGTATTATATTGAAGAGTTTAACCCTACCTACAATCAGCATCAAAAGGCATACATAGGGGCCAATATACCTTGGAAAGACAAAATACTTATTGCTCAATTAAGAACTAATTCCCATCAACTCTGTTGTGAGACCCGACGCTGGAAAAGGCCAAAATAAGCTTGGGAAGAAAGAGTGTGTATTTTCTGCACCGCTGGTAAAGTGGAGACAGAAAAAACATTTCATTTTAGAGTGTGAAACCTTTAAGGACAATAGGGACAGGTATGTAAATGCCTTGACTTTGATAAATCTTGGGATGATTTATTCAACGAGGGGACCGTGGAAAAATTGGGGGCGCTATTTATCATCAAGTTGAATAGGCAAAGGATTGAATTGCAGAAAATAGCATGCGAGGTGGTCTGTCCCATAGGCGAGGTGTTCTGTCCCATAGGCTATTTTTAGTCTTGTTAAAATATTTTCTTCTTCTTCAGGTAGAGCCTATACAGCGATGGAATGAGTTGGTGTAGAATCCAACCAACCTCCGGCTGGACCATAGTCCAACCAAAAACGAAATTCCCCTTTTTTTATTGATTGTCTTCCAAAATTAAATTCATCATTCACTAGTCAATAATTTGCCAGCATCATATATGTAGGATCTGCTTAAAGTCTAATGTGGCATCTATAATTGAGAACTCAATGGAAATTTCAGAACCCTCATATGTTTCTCTCAGAGTACAATTGCAATGCCCAAGGTAATGTATAAGCATCTTACAAGGCATTTGTGGAAACTTTTGACTGGTTGTGCTATTTTGACCTTAAACATGGCAGTTGGAGTTTAGGCAATCGAAATGCATCTAGACAGGATTACACATTTAAGTTTTTTCACACCGAATTTTGAAAAAGATCAACTTATGTTATCATATTTCTTGGACCTTGTTGTATTGATATGTGTATTTTTCATGCCAAGTGTTAAGTCAGTAATTTGTTTTTTTCAAATTTTGTTTGATTTGCATTTTATTTCATGTTATTCATTTGCTTTAGTTTGATTTTTCTTCTTTTAGGAAATTTTCTTTAGTTTTATATGAAATTTTGGGCTTGCTTTTGAAATTTTCCAGTTTTAAACTTTAGGTCTGTTTTTTTTTGTTAAAGGGTTTTTAAAGTCATTATATCAAAATAATGGATTCATAGACCATACTCTGAGTATAATCATGCATAATCATTACCCTAACAGCTTTAAAACTCCATGCAAAATGACAAAAAGCTGTAAAAAAGCGTCAAAACAGTGTTAAAATTATTCTTGTAGCACTGGAGCAAAAAATTAACACTGTGGCGCTACGAAAAAATCGTTTTTTGCCAGAATGATCATTTTTCAGTCCATTTTTTTTGGGATTTCATTGGGGAAGTGTTAAATAAATAATTGGTCATGTTTGATATGTGTTTTGCCAAGTTTTTTTTCATATAAACAGGTGTCAATCTCATGTGAGGGAGATTCCGGCAACTGACTGGCAACTGCATGCCAATTTATGGAAAAATCGTGACAGACCATGGAATGGGGCGTCATTTCCGGTAGAAGATTCTCAAACTGAAGGTTACGAAGTTGGTGAACACTGAGGTGGAGACACATTGCCTAAAAATATGGAATTTTCCGTTGCAGAGGAATTTAGGTTTTCGCCAGTGTGACAGTTGGGAGTAATCTGAAGAACCACAGAATTCTTTATGACCCTGTAGAGCAGTGATTGTACCCATATTTGGAATGGTATGCATGATATAGTTTTTATAAAAATGGATAATGTTGTCGGTTCAACAACTCAGAGAAATGTTGATCAGACTCAGATAAAAATGGGATTGCCAGATTATGACAGAGATGATGAAACTGAGGATTAGATCCTTATTAGCCACCCAGAATGTGCTCGCTTCTCTCCAGATGGTTAATACCTTGTTTCATGCTCAGTTGATGGATTCATAGAGGTTTGGGACTACATCACTAGAAATCTTAAGAAAGATCTTCAGTATCAAGCTAATGATTCCTTCATGATGCATGATGATGCTGTTGTCTGCGTTGACTTCAGTAGAGATTCAGAGATGTTGGCTTCTGGTTCACAAGATGGGAGAAATTAAGGTATGGCATATACGAACAGGTTAGGGTGTCACAAGTCTTTTCTTTTCTCGTGATGATAGTCAGTTTTTGAGCACCTCATTTGATAGTACTGCAAGATACATCCTGGAGTATTTAATTCAACTTTGAGCTGAAGAGAATACATGGGCGCAAATATGGCAAAACATTGAAGGAATTTCGTGGTCATACATCTTATGTAAATGATGCAATATTCACAAGTGACGGGGGTCGGGTTATTAATGCTTTTAGTGATTGCCCTGTAAATGTTTGGGATGTCAAGACAACATATTGTATTCAAACATTTAAACCTCCACCTCCTCTCAAGGGAGGTGATGTATCGGTGAAAAACTGTGCATTTTATGGTACCTAAACTACACAAAAAAGATCTGATACTTATACACGGTGAGACAAATGCATTGAATGGCTAAGATTACAGAGAGACCTAGTTTCATTTTTGAGACTAATGCTACAGGAAGCATAAGGTGAAAAGATTGCAGGTTGTTCTGTTTTTCTCATCCAACAGACAAGCAGTTTTCAATCAACCTGAGAAGCTAGTAGTTGAGATCATATTTACAAAGTCTTATTGTGCAGAGATTGTCTATACAGGATTCTGGCAGGTTATGGTACCCAATACACAGGTTTATGCTACATTCTGGAGATGGACAGTCATTAGAGTAATTAAATGGAATGACAGTTATCAGGGGCAGTGAGAATACTTCAAATGATCTAAGTTTCTTGTGACTGTAAATAAGCCCAGCCTGTATTAAGAAAACAAAAGGAGCTGTCAGAGAAGAGTAAAGAGAGTTGTTTTTGAAACCTGAAGGATTCAGAAAGAAAACATCACCTGGCTGGTCATAAATTGAACCCTATAAGTTATTCAGTTTTCAGTAATTGAAGAAGAATGGGCAAGAGTGGTCAACATGACAAAAAGGAGGACCAGTGCAATAGATTATGAAAGTTGTCTTTTGCATGGTTCATTGGATGAAAAAGAGAATTCATTGAAGGATACCTCCAATGCAGATTTCCAGATTGCCTTTGCTGAAGATAGAGTGTTTATCCCTTCAAATGAAAATTCAATTATTGTATCGCCACCATATTGCTTGAAAACGAAAAGTATTGTACCAGGAAAATCTAAGGAGAAACAGTTATTGTATGCTCGTGAAGGTACAAATTATATAAAAGTTGAAAATGGGTGTAGTGGAGATATTGCTGTTATAAGTAGCCGTGAATCTCAGACCAGACAAACTGTCAAAGATGAAATACACAGGGTGAACATCCAATTGAGTTTTGAAAATGTGCAAACTGGTGGGATTCTTGTTGAACAAGACATAAATAGTCCACTGTTTCTCTACAAGTGGAAATAATTCACATAAAACTTGCAGCATGATTTACTCTCCATTAACTCCAAACACACTCTTTGGTCGAAGATCAGAGACACCTGCAAAACAAACTGACCACAAAGGAACATTGAAATCCATGACAGGAATAAAGCAATCACCATATATTGATTCACCTAATTTATGTGAAAAGAAGCAGGAGTCAAAATCAATTTCTTTGGTTTCAAGTTGTCAAACTCCTACTGTTAGTGCTTCAAAGTTTTCTGATCACATCATTGACCAATATTGGTTGAACATCCCTGATTTAGACAACCTCAGCAAAAATTGTTGTTCATTTAGTGTTGATTAAAAGCCTTAGATCTCCTTTTGAATGGAAATCACTGTGGTCTTTGGATGCACTTTCTTCATTGGAAAAGCATGACATGAGAATTTTGCTTAACAGTGTGGATGGAAAAGATGATGTTGTTGGACTGATGAAACATTGAGGTGATCATGCTGCTTCAGCATATGCACAAGCATAGTAGATTTTGT
This sequence comes from Pseudotsuga menziesii, assembly GCA_001517045.1. Taxonomy (NCBI): domain Eukaryota; kingdom Viridiplantae; phylum Streptophyta; class Pinopsida; order Pinales; family Pinaceae; genus Pseudotsuga; species Pseudotsuga menziesii. Next base: position 13,705 of record LPNX010052223.1, read on the forward strand.
CTAATGATGAAAATAATTTATCACAGGTTGTCACACCAGCCCGAGCTTCAAATTCTAAGCTTAATGAAGATAAAAGAGATAGTAAAGAATATACCCTGGACCATACTGCCATACAAAATTTTCAAGAGAAGGCTTCCTGTGTCTTAGAGAACCTAGCAATCACTGAATTGTTTGCTGCTGTAAGTGAAATGCACAGATCACTAAGAATTCTGCTTAGTTTTTCCTGTTGTGGGTCATTGAAGTAAAATGCCGACCACGAGCTAACGGAGAGTAATTTTTGAAACAAAAAAGAGGTTTTTGTTAATAAGATACCCATATACAAAAACCTCTCTCAGTTTTTCAACATATATCAAGGTTTGGAAGAGTCAGTCTAATATTTTCAGCCTATTTTTCAGGGATTTTAAATATTTAATATTTTCCTGTTTTAGTGTTAATTTTGCGGGGAAGATTCTGATTGATTGGAGATGAATTTTTAAAAACCAAGAGATTTTTTTGTCCATAATGGACCCATTTACAAAAACCTCTCTCATTGTTTACACAGGTGTCAGGGAGTGAGATATGTGGAAGCTTCTTTGACACCTATTTTCCCAGAAATTCGCCATATTTGCCAGGAATCCGATTTGCTAATTTTAGTCAATTAGTTGAGTTAGTTAGTTAATGTAACTGCTGGGTAGTTTCAATTTCGACCTAATGAAGGGGAGATAGAACTACTTCTTTGTAATTATAAAAGAGGGATAGAGGGACTGAAGAGGGGTTTTGATTTTTGGGAGCTATAGGAGGTTTGCAGACTGTTTGTATCTTCAGACTCGTTCAGAGCTAAGTATTGTGACTCTTATAAGCATTTGCTGATGAAATTATGAGATATATATGACTTTTATCCTTCAGTTTTTTCTGTGTTGGCTTCATTATTGAACTTGTTTAGTTTCTTAATAGATATATTCATTGCTGGTTAATGTGTATTTGCTGGTAATGCTTGTCTGTTAGGTATGAACCTCAACATACTCTTTCTGTGGGATCTTGTTGATATATCATGCATCTTTATCATCATTTGTCTATGATATAGTTGTTATTTTGTTTCTAAACGTATTCCCTAATAGTTCATAAAGCTTATAACCATTAAAACACTACAGAAACCCTAAACCTTATCTGTTTTATTGAATTTTATCTTGAGTGTGTGTTGGCTTGTTTCTCTGGACTTAGAAACAATTTCTGGCACAAACATCTTTGGCGCCGTTGCCGGGGACGAAGTTGAAGCATATCTTCCCTGGGATACTTATCAATTTTACTGGTTTAAGAGGTGGACTTAAACCAACACTTTTTAAAGGCTATTTTCACCAAGTTTGACAGAGTGGCTACTAGAGGAGTTGGAAGAGTCAGAAAGTTTCAGTTATCCCCAGCTTTATGCAGCCCTAATTAGTTTCAAATACTGTTATCCCTTTCTCTTTCTGAGAAGAAGAAACAAAATCTCTCTTGACAAATTGATTGGCGACTCCACTATTTCAAGATGCAGAGGCCAATGTCCATCGAAGCGATTATGGCTCGAAGGTTTGCACCTTTAAATTTTTCTGATATTCCAGGTTTTCCAAATCCAGTACCTATTATGGATGTTTGGGGAGATTGTCTTCCACGGTTTAGAGAAAGCAAAGAGGATAATCCATCAGATCACCTTATCAAATTTCATCAATGTATGGTCCAGTTAAATATCCAGCATGAAGATGTGCTCATGAAGATGTTCATGTATTCACTTGAGCAAGATGCACGAGATTGGTATTTTTCTCTTCCCGCTGCTAGCATCTCCTCACTGAATGAATTCCACACATGCTTTCGGAAACGTTGTAAGTATCTGTACTCAGCTGAACTCTTTTTAAAATATTGTTGTGAGCAAGCTGAGGTTTATAATACAATTTCTAATTCAAAAAACCATGATGATGAGTACAGTCAAGAGTTCAAAACATGTCATGAAGAAGTTGAAGTTTCAGAATTTGTTGAAGATGAAAAGGTAACATTTTTAGATGCTACTGTCAAGGAAGAACGCTATGATCATTATGATAACCAGGTTGTTGTTTTAGGTCAGTTTGAGGATTGTCCAAGTGAAACCACTTATACTATGAAACGAGAACTCGACACAGTTCTCATTTTTCTCTCTCCTAATTTTAGTAGCTATTTTTACCCCCGTTTCAAAAATGGTTGAT
>LPNX010052223.1:23671-36403 GCA_001517045.1 Pseudotsuga menziesii
CTTGTTTCATAGTATAAGTGGTTGTGATGAGATCAGTAAAGATAGTTTAAAACATTCTCATAACGATTTCAACAGCCTTAATAGCAGTTTGAATGCTAATCCTTTTGAAGATCAATCTCTAGTTCAACAAACTTTTGAAAATCAGTGTTGTGTTAAAGATCAGCTTTGTTGAAGGAAAAGATGAACCTTTAGCATCATCATTAGAAATTTCTCAGCATAATCCTTGCTATGATGAAGAGATTAGGGTTCCAAGACAATCATTCTGTGGTGAATTAGATTCTATTCCTCTCGGTTTTGATACTAAATTTGATGAAGGCCAAGCTGTTCAATTTTTTTTCAGAAATTGTTTATATTCATGGCTATGATAAATCTGCTGTTCAAAATCATTATGAAGATGCTCTAATTTTTAATAAATATGAGGATGAAATTGAAAAGAAAGACCCAGAAATCTGTGAGGTGTGTGATATGTCAAAATCTGATCAGCAGATTCAAGAATGCATTCAGTTAATTATTCTTGAACAACAAAAGCCAATATATGATAGTCATTCATTTGAAGACAGTGGGGAAAAACAGGTTCAGCTTATTGACATTATTAATGATACTATCCAAAACGATCCAGAGCAAATTCAGGCTGATCCAGATATATTTTATCACCAATGCCTGATTGATATTCATGGAACAAAATATTCTTATGGATAGCCTGTCTTTTTCATAGAGAAAGAAGAAGTAACTTGTGGAAATTTTTATGATCCAATAGCAGATTATTTAGAGTCAATACCAGGTTATAAATCTGCTATTTCAGAGACACTATTTGATGAAAGTGGGTATAAGTTGTTAAATCTCTGCTCTTCATGTTTTCCAATATTTCTGATTATATATATATTTGGAGTTGGAAACAAGTTTTGGTGGGTTGACCAAATTTTTTCTTGGTTACATTGGAAATCGGATTTCGATTTGATTCAGTAGATGGAAGGTTCCTTAGAGAAAGAGATTTGATTTTTATTGTACATATATCAGTGTGTGAGGGATTGAATAAAGACTCCATAGCCCAATGGATGTTTTGTAGAAAAGCAAGCAGTTTTGGTTACAGAAGGCACTGGTCTACAGGTTCTTGAAGCCTCACAGGGAGGACTTCATCCCGTAGCTGGAGCCAGATGTTAAGTCAGTAATTTGTTTTTTTCAAATTTTGTTTGATTTTCATTTTATTTCATGTTATTCATTTGCTTTAATTTTATTTTTCTTCTTTTAGGAAATTTTCTTTAGTTTTATATGAAATTTTGGGCTTGCTTTTGGAATTTTCCAGTTTTAAACTTTAGGTCTGGTTTTTTTGTTAAAGGGTTTTTAAAGTCATTATATCAAAATAATGGATTCATAGACCATACTTTGAGTATAATCATGCATAATCATTACCCTAACAGCTTTAAAACTCCATGCAAAATGACAAAAAGCTGTAAAAAAGCATCAAAATAGTGTTAAAATTATTCTTGTAGCGCTGGAGCAAAAAATTAACACTGTGGCGCTACGAGAAAATCGTTTTTTGCCAAAATGGTCATTTTTCAGTCCGTTTTTTTTGGGATTTCGCTGGGGAAGTGTTAAATAAATAATTGGTCATGTTTGATATGTGTTTTGCCAAGTTTTTTTTCATATAAACAGGCGTCAGTCTCATGTGAGGGAGATTCCAGCAACTGTCTGGCAACTGTATGCCGATTTATGGCAAAATCGTGACAGACCATGGAATGGGGCGTCATTTCCGGCAGAAGATTCTCAAATTGAAGGTTACGAAGTTGGTGAACACTGAGGTGGAGACACATTGCCTAAAAATCTGGAATTTGCCGTTGCAGAGGAATTTAGGTTTTCGCCAGTGTGACAGTTGGGAGTAATCTGAAGAACCACAGAATTCTTTATGACCCTGTAGAGCAGTGATTGTACCCATATTTGGAATGGTATGCATGATATAGTTTTTATAAAAATGGATAATGTTGTCGGTTCAACAACTCAGAGAAATGTTGATCAGACTCAGATAAAAATGGGATTGCTAGATTATGACAAAGATGATGAAACTGAGGATCAGATCCTTATTAGCCACCCAGAATGTGCTCGCTTCTCTCCAGATGGTTAATACCTTGTTTCATGCTCAGTTGATGGATTCATAGAGGTTTGGGACTACATCACTGGAAAGCTTAAGAAATATCTTCAGTATCAAGCTAATCATTCCTTCATGATGCATGATGATGTTGTCCTCTGCGTTGACTTCAGTAGAGATTCAGAGATGCTGGCTTCTGGTTCACAAGATGGGAAAATTAAGGTATGGCATATACGAACAGGTCAGGGTGTCACAAGTCTTTTCTTTTCTCGTGATGACAGTCAGTTTTTTAGCACCTCATTTGATAGTACTGCAAGATACATCCTGGAGTATTTAATTCAACTTTGAGCTGAAGAGAATACATGGGCTCAAATATGGCAAAACATTGAAGGAATTTGGTGGTCATACATCTTATGTAAATGATGCGATATTCACAAGTGATGGGGGTCGGGTTATTACTGTTTTTAGTGATTGCCCTGTAAATGTTTGGGATGTCAAGACAACATATTGTATTCAAACATTTAAACCTCCACCTCCTCTCAAGGGAGGTGATGTATCGGTGAAAAACTGTGCATTTTATGGTACCTAAACTACACAAAAAAGATCTGATACTTATACACGGTGAGACAAATGCGTTGAATGGCTAAGATTACAGAGAGACCTAGTTTCATTTTTGAGACTAATGCTACAAGAAGCATAAGGTGAAAAGATTGCAGATTGTTCTGTTTTTCTCATCCAACAGACAAGCAGTTTTCAGTCAACCTGAGAAGCTAGTAGTTGAGATCATATTTACAAAGCCTTATTGTGCAGAGATTGTCTATACAGGATTCTGGCAGGTTATGGTACCCAATACACAGGTTTATGCTACATTCTGGAGATGGACAGTCATTAGAGTAATTAAATGGAATGACAGTTATCAGGGGCGGTGAGAATACTTCAAATGATCTAAGTTTCTTGTGACTGTAAATAAGCCCAGCTTGTATTAAGAAAACAAAAGGAGCTGTCAGAGAAGAGTAAAGAGAGTTGTTTTTGAAACCTGAAGGAGTCGGAAAGAAAACATCACCTGGCTGGTCATAAATTGAACCCTATAAGTTATTCAGTTTTCAGTAATTGAAGAAGAATGGGCAAGAGTGGTCAACATGACAAAAAGGAGGACCAGTGCAATAGATTATGAAAGTTGTCTTTTGCATGGTTCATTGGATGAAAAAGAGAATTCATTGAAGGATACCTCCAATGCAGATTTCCAGATTGCCTTTGCTGAAGATAGAGTGTTTATCCCTTCAAATGAAAATTCAATTATTGTATCGCCACCATATTGCTTGAAAACGAGAAGTATTGTACTAGGAAAATCTAAGGAGAAACAATTATTGTATGCACATGAAGGTACAAATTATATAAAAGTTGAAAATGGGTGTAGTGGAGATATTGCTGTTGTAAGTAGCCATGAATCTCAGACCAGACAAACTGTCAAAGATGAAATACACAGGGTGAACATCCAATTGAGTTTTGAAAATGTGCAAACTGGTGGGATTCTTGTTGAACAAGTCATAAATAGTCCATTGTTTCTCTACAAGTGGAAATAATTCACATAAAACTTGCAGCATGATTTACTCTCCATTAACTCCAAAGACACTCTTTGGTCGAAGATCAGAGACACTTGCAAAATAAACTGACCACAAAGGAACATTGAAATTCATGACAGGAATAAAGCAATCACCATATGTTGATTCACCTAATTTATGTGAAAAGAAGCAGGAGTCAAAATCAATTTCTTTGGTTTCAAGTAGTCAAACTCCTGCTGTTAGTGCTTCAAATTTTTCTGATCGCATCATTGACCAAGATTGGTTGAACGTCCCTGATTTAGACAACCTCAACAAAAATTGTTGTTCATTTAGTGTTGATTAAAAGCCTTAGATCTCCTTTTGAATGGAAATCACTGTGGTCTTTAGATGCACTTTATTCATTGGAAAAGCATGACATGAGCATTCTGCTTAACAGTGTGGATGGAAAAGATGATGCTGTTGGACTGATGAAACATTGAGGTGATCATGCTGCTTCAGCATATGCACAAGCAGAGGAGATTTTGTCTAATGATGAAAATAATTTATCACAGGTTGTCACACCAGCCCGAGCTTCAAATTCTAAGCTTAATGAAGATAAAAGAGATAGTAAAGAATATACCCTGGACCATACTGCCATACAAAATTTGCAAGAGAAGGATTACTATGTCTTAGAGAACCTAGCAATCACTGAATTGTTTGCTGCTGTAAGTGAAATGCACAGATCACTGAGAATTCTGCTCAGTTTTTCCTGTTTTGAGTCATTGAAGTAAAATGCCGACCACGAGCTAAGGGAGAGGAATTTGTTTTAAAAAAAAGAGGTTTTTGTTCATAAGATACCCATATACAAAAACCTCTCTCAGTTTTGCAACAGCTGTCAATTTTTGGAATATTCAGTATAATATTTGCAGCCTATTTTTCAGGGATTTTAAATATTTAATATTTTCCTGTTTTAGTGTTCATTTTGCGGGGCAGATTATGATTGATTGGAGATGAATTTAAAAAAAAAAAGAGAGGTTTTTGTCCATAACGGAACCATTTATAAAAACCTCTCTCAATGTTTACACATGTGTCAGGGATTGAGAGATGTGGAAGCTTCTTTGACACCTATTTTCCCAGAAATTCGCCATATTTGCGAGGAATCCGATTTGCTATTTTTAGTCAATTAGTTGAGTTAGTTAGTTAATGTAACTGTTGGGTAGTTTCAATTTAGACCTAATGAAGGGGAGATAGAACTACTTCTTTGTAATTATAAAAGAGGGATAGAGGGACTGAAGAGGGGTTCTGATTTTTGGGAGCTATAGGAGGTTTGCAGACTGTTTGTATCTTCAGACTTGTTCAGAGCTAAGTATTGTGACTCTTATAAGAATTTGCTGATGAAATTATGAGATATATATGACTTTTATCTTTCAGTTTTTTCTGTGTTGGCTTCATTATTGAACTTGTTTAGTTTCTTAATAGATATATTCATTGCTGGTTAATGTGTATTTGCTGGTAATGCTTGTCTGTTAGGTATGAACCTCAGCATACTCTTTCTGTGGGATCTTGTTGATATATCATGCATCTTTATCATCTTTTGTCTATGATCTAGTTGTTATTTTGTTTTTGAATGTATTCCCTGATAGTTCCTAAAGCTTATAACCATTAAAACACTACAGAAACCCTAAACCTTATCTGTTTTATTGAATTTTATCTTGAGTGTGTGTTGTCTTGTTTCTCTGGCCTTAGAAACAATTTCTGGCACAAACACCAAGTAAACTAACTAATTAATACTCCTCAGTATAGGAATTTTCACTACAAATTTACCTTCAAAACTACATGATTAATTTCTGTCGCAAATTTGTCTTACATCAGTTATATGAGGACAATATTTTTCCACAATTGTCTTCTATCTCACACTTTTTGGAGGAAAAACATCAACTGTATCACAATTGTCTTAGGAAAAATGATTCTAGAAGATTTGAGTGGGCATTGAGGTTCCTGAGGAAAGTTCTCAAATACTTGCATTAGACAATGATATTGCCAAAATACATGAAGTAGATTCAACTTCCATTAACATGACAAATGCTACTGAAAAAATGCTTGGTTGCCCTCTGCAACAAATCTTAAGCATCTTCTCTTTTCTTACCAGTTAATTATTCTCTCCTGTATTTCTTTGATATGACAATGATTTTCTTGGATATGTTAAGCTCTTGTATTCCCCATATATTTTGTACTTGTTAACTTTGTTTTTTCTTAGGAAAAGGGAGAAATTTTCTTAACTTTTATAATTGAGAAAATATATTTATATTTATTACTATGTGGTAGGTGTGGACTGGAGCTCAGTAAAACAAATTTAGTTGAGCTGCTTGATGTTGATACTGTGCAAAACTATGAGAATTCAATGTGGATTGCTTACAAAAATATTTACGGTTCAATGGTGAGGTCGGATATGATCAATTGTATTAGGTGTCAGCAGAAGAAGGCAATATTATCTATGAGGATGTCTTCTAGCAAAGGAAAAGGTATGCTGATTTTATGTTTTAACAGAGTGGGGAAATAAATAATGATTTCAAGCTTGCAAACTGGAAATTTAAATCTAGAGGATTATCTCCTTTTTGATGAATATAGATAGCAAGGGAAGACGAATCAGTTGTTATTTTATGGTCCTCTTCATCCAGAACTACCACAGATGTACATAGATAATTGAATTCTTGTCCTCTATTTTCTTTTCTTTCATCAGTTTCCATACTGAATAGAGGTTTTAAAGGGAAGGAAAAGACTGATGATGCTGTAAATCAATTGGAGAGTCTACTAAGGGATGGAAATGTGCATTCTCTAGTCTTTTGTGTATGTACAGAATGTGACTTTTCTTGGTGTGCTGCTTGTGGGTTGTCCAATTCCCAGTCTGAAAGAAAAGGAAGGAGAGGTAGTCATGTTCACAGGGAAGCATAAAACTACAGAATCTATGGGATAATGGCAGATCTTGAATCAATTCATACTGAGTACACCAAAGGAACTGTTAAATCAAACGAGTATGCAACATGAAATGTGAACTCTAACGAGTATGCAGCAGGAAATGTCGACTCTAAAGAGTATGGAACAGTAAATGTCGACTCTAATGAGTATACAACAGTAAATGCCAACTCTAATGAGTACACAATTGGAAATGTCAACTTTCATGAGTATGCTACAGAAACTGGTAACTCTGATGACTATCCCACAGAAATTGTTAACTCTGGCTACACCACAATAGCTGTAAGCTCTATTGAGTATACCCCAGTAACTGTTAACTCTAACAGCAACCTTATCATTGCAACTCATGATTTTGATCATGACTGGAAAAATACAGTATCAATTGGTGGCTATTGGTCCCCTTTTTATAGAACAAATCATGGGAAGAAAACTGTCTGGAGTGCTGGTACTCTATTTGAACAGTCTCATGGCTCTCATCCTTTCTTAGGTTTATTAGCCTATGTTCTTCTGAGTCAAGAAAATATTCTTAACCGAGTTTTAGAATACTTTATGATCAATGATTCCATGTTAGACATATGTGCAAGGAACAAGCTCTATCATTAGCTGGTATCCCTGTTGACAGCTATGAAACAGTATCCATATCTCCTTTCAATATTGATGGGATCCTTCCTGGAAAGTGACAGAAGTGATAGTTCCAATCATGACATTGGAAGTGATGGTTCTTTAATTGGTAAAATGAAGAACATATATGATCAATCCAAAATTATCATGAGAAAATTTCCAGGAGGAATTGATGACAAAAATGTAGAAGCTGATGTTGGCATTGCAAAATGTCTCTTGGAATGCTACGAGGGATTGGCAGAAGCAGCTCAGAACCAAACATCTAGGAGATCACCTTCAACCCATGGAAAGACTAACTCTAGTGTGTGTGCATCTGCAGCATAATATTGGGGTCTCTCTTAGGACTCAGTAGCGAGGAGTGTTCTCTCTTAGGAGTGTTTGTAAATATGATCTGAATTTCATGTGTTTGTAAGCATGACTATGTTTATCTATGATTTTTTATTTTTCCAAAGATGAATAATGCTACTACTTCTGCAATTTGTTGACTTTTTGCATATGTTGAACTTTACAGACTTCCACTGCTGCTGGTATTAGTGGCTCAAGCCATCACCTCCCAATTGTAAAATTATTCAAAATCATTGTCTAAAAAATTATCTTGAAAAGGTTTTACAAAAAGCTGTTATCCATCTTTTGAAGAATTTATATCTAAATTTGGAATCACCAGATGAAAAAGCTTATTCTATAAGTGCAGGTCAGTTTGAATGTGATATAATTGCTTACTTATTTTCAGTATTTTTTTCAAGTCTAGGAGAGGTTGAGGTTGATGATATCGATTTGTCTTTTTTTTGAATCATGTTATTTTAAGCATTTGATGAGTTTTGGAACCATTCTAGAACATAACTAATGTATAGTCAACAAATATGAATCATTTGGGCATATTGATTTAAAACTGGGAATCACTGACAGTGTAAATTCTCCTTCCTTTTGGCAAGCACTATAGATCAATATTTGGAAACTCTGAGATCTAGTTGCCTCCATTGAGGATGGTACAAGAAGTAGCAGTGAAGTCTGAAGAATTGATTTCTCCCTTCAATTGTCCAATTTTTGGTTCTACATATCTAAAAGTATTCTTACAGTTTCCAGAATCCATAGCATTTACTTTCTTATTGATAATAACACCTTTATTGGTTTTATGTCCAATCTATCCACCTGCAATATGTCTGTCTTATTTGAGCAAGGAAACTCTTTGTGACTTAACATCATAGTAGTTTAATATACTCAAGTCATGATTATCTCTAGTTCTGAAGAGAGAAGGATGCACAAATTTTGGATGCTGCACTTGGTCTATATGGATTTTGTGATAATATTGTTTTCATAGTTTAACACCCTACCCTCTCTTGTTTTGGGGCAACTTGTAACTCACTTCTGAATAGCTTGTGCTGATCAATTTATGTGTTGGATGATCATGTTCCATATCACATTTTGAATCATTACAAGAGTGTTTTTGGAGTTGGTTAAATATATTTGGGCTTCTATTTAAACTTACCTTCTTTTGTACCATAGATGATTTCATACTGATAAGAGTTCTATTTCGTTGTGATATGCTTCAAAGCACAGATTCAGATGATGAGTTGTTGTTTGATGCCACACAAGGTCTAATGGAAAGGCTTGCAATAGAAGCATATGAAGTTTCCATGGTAATTCCAATAAGAAACCTTGTAAATGTAGTTCTTAGAGAATGTTAGTCCATTGGTTTTGACTGCTATGTTGTCATTTTTCCACTGAAAAGGTGAAAACAGAAGCTAGGATTATGGAAGGTGACGTAGGTAAATCAATTTGTCGTGAAACTGTAAGAATCAATCCCGCTGCACTTGTAATGAGAACAAGAGGACTGGGGATAATCAAGAGGTAAGACCCTTTTATTTTGAATACTCTGCATCTCCTTGTAAGCTTAAAGATGTGTTTAAAAGTTAGAGCATATCTGAAATGCGAGTATGCTATTTTTGGTTCAAATGTTTTGTTGTTTCTGACATCTTCTATGGTTTGAAGTGTATTGCAAGGGAGTGTGAGTGAGTACTACTTTCACCATAGCAGCTTCCCTATAGTGATTGTTCCTCCCAAAGGTAAAGTTCATTTACATTTTGTTTTCTCCTTATCAAATTGAAAGTAGTTGTTATGCATGGAGGTCTGGACTTGCATACAACATTCTGTTTTCATACAGAAACTTGTATCCAAGTCATGTTGTTGGTTTTCAAAAGGATTCAACCTTTAAAAAAGTAGCAGTAAATATAGTTTCACAACCAAGTGTGTCGTTTATCATGAAGTCTATGAATAGAATAACGATATAACCATGATTATGATAAACAATCGTAGCAGATCAATAATATTATCATCAAACAAAATAATAGTAATGAAATAATGAAAACTATAGCAACATACACACTATAGTGTTTGGTCGAGCTTGTGCCAACAGGGTTACTGAGCTATACAGACCAAGAAATACAGTGTGTTAATGCAATAAAGTAACATGGTGTGAAGGAGTCAGATATGCCAAAAAGAATAGGCACTTGTGCTTCCCCTCGTTCTTGCTTATGCCATTCTCTTGCTACTTGTGCTTCACCTTGATCTCGCAGAAAAGATTATTTTACCTTATACAAACGAGTAGTCTGAGTGACTCTGAGATCTAGCTACCTCCATTGAGGATGGTACAAGAAGTCGCAGTGAAGTCTGAAGAATTGATTTGTCCCTTCAATTGTCCAGTTTTTTGTTCTACATATCTAAAAGTATTCTTACAGTTTCCAGAATCCATAGCATTTACTTTCTTATTAATAATAATGTTACAGGTATAAACTAACTGAGAGGGGGGTGAATCAGTTAGTTAAGATTTGTTACAATATACTTCTTTTAACTTAGAATCAATAACCTTTATGGAATTCAATCTTTGCTATCAATTCAGAGTTATAAACATAAGAGCAGATAACATAAAACAAAACATTCAATCACAACATTTAATCACATATATGATACACAGATATTTCACGAGGAAACCCATAAGGGAAAAACCTCTTATTCTTATGATGTTAAAGGCTTCAATGGCTGTACATCACTTCTTATTTGAGCACCGACTCAAAGAGGCTGCAACCTCTAAATGCAAGCACCAACTTGCTGAGAGCATCAACTCTCACTGTGACCTAGCACCAACTGGGTGAAGACACCAATCTTCAATTACTACAAGCACCCACTTGCAGACAAAGACATAAAGTCTCCCCTAGCACCTCCCTACCTCCCTTATTTGCTAGACTTTCAAATAGAATCAAATTGTAACAATACAGATATGTCTCTGCTTACCAAACCACTCTGCTCTGTTCAACATCGGCTCTCTGCTCCTTTGTTCTGTTCAACTTTTCAACACATTCTTCAGTTCCTCTGCTCTGCTGCTTTGCCCTCTCTGCACACCATTACTCTCCTCTAAAAAACAGCTCACACACATTTCTGCTTGCTATAATATATATATATATATATAAATTTCAGTCGGTTCTCATTCTCTCCGTTCATTACAGAAACGGTTACGGATGAACGCTGATCTGTACAAAAACGATTCACATTCCATGAATACCATAGATTATCAACATCTCTGACTGAAAGACCCTTCGAATACCCAGCTTGCCTGACTCTCTGCATTCCACTGTGCTAGACTCTTCATGTTCCACTGCTTCCAGTTCAAAGGGCCCTGGGCTCGATTCTGAATATGGAGACTTCCTCTGCTCATTAAGCCATCTGTGCTGTTCATCTCCTTCTATGGTTTTGGTCATCAATTTCTTGAAAGATAGACATCTCGTGATTCTTCAGAAAGACCGGGTCCAATGTTGGAGTTGAGCCGCTACTTGTTTAAATTCATCAAAAGTTTACTTGCTTATACCCCCGCCATTGTGGAAAGCTAATCGTCTTCAGTCTTGGTATTCTTCTCCGATGTATTTGCCTTAGTCGGTTGATTGTTGAGTTGTGGACTTCCGCTGTTGCGGATGAGAAATACACTATGCTTCCACCATTGTGGCTCCCAAAGCAACTACGTGTTCGAAGTCCAAAGCGTTCCGACTGTCGATGCTTATCAGTATTTTAGTCGCGCGCATCTTTAACCTTTCCTTTTCTACCATTGTGGCTGGGAAATTCATTCAGCTTCCGATGTAAATATCTTCCGACTTCCGATTGCTTTGGATGACTTGTCTTTGTTGCTTCCACTGTTGCAACTACCAAAGCAACTCCGCGTCTGAAGGAAAAAGTGCTCCGACTGCCGATGCTTATCAGTCTTTTAGTCGCACTTCTTTAACCTTTGCTTTTCCACCATTGTGGCTAGGAAATTCATTCAGCTTCCGATGTAAATATATTTCGATTTTCGATTAAGAGTTTTTCCCGCCCGCTCAACAGGATTAAGAGTTTTTCCGATTTCCGATTTAGTCTGAATTTCTAGCATCTCCCACTGTTCGATTTTCTCCATTGATACCTGCATGCCTGCCTCTTTTTTAGTAGATTTCCACATCCATTTGACATCAGTTCCCCTTCTCTTTATAGCAGATTTCCATCAATGACAATACATTAAAACTTTAAGACTGAGCACTAGCTACCATCTACTAGTTCAGAACACACCACTCTGAAAGATATTCCAACAATATCCCCCTTTGACATTGATGGCAATATCTCATTCAACTGGTCACATTTCTCCCCCTTTGACATCAATGACAAAGGATAAACCTGGGCAGATACGGTATGTCTGATGACTAGTCTCCCCTTGACAAGATGCACTAAGAAAATGAAATGCCATTCCATGCTGTAACCAAAAATAAGATATACAATAAACATAGACTCCCCCTAACACAATGCATGAGTTGCTGAGGCAAGGACTGAACATCCAGTTTCTGACGCAGATATTCAAACTGAGCTGTGGGTAAAGGCTTAGTAAAAATATCAGCAATCTGTTCGGTAGAAGGAATATAATGCAACAACACTACTTGAGTAGCCACTTGTTCGTGCAAGAAATGGTACTTTATGGGAATGTGTTTAGTTTTGGAATGAAGAACAGGATTCTTGGAAACACTGATAGCACTAGTATTGTCACAGTGAATGGGAATAGGCTCAAAATACTTTACGTCTAGATCAGCAAGAGATTGAACCATCCATAAAATTTGAGTACAGCAAGTAGCAGCAGCTATGTACTCTGCTTCAGTAGTAGATAAATAAATGGAACTTTGCTTTTTACTTAGCCAGGAAACCAAAGACTCTCCCAAGAAGAATGCTCCACCACTTGTACTTTTTCTTTCATCTACACAATTAGCCCAATCTGCATCTGAATATGTTATTAGCTTAAAGTTCTGATTTTTGGGATACCACAGACCATAAGAGATCGTACCTTTCAGGTATTTGAATATACGTTTCACAGCTAGTAGATGAATCTGTTTAGGAGCAGCTTGAAACCTTCGTACCATCCCAACAACATGCATGATATCAGGTCTTGATGCAGTAATATATAACAGGCTTCCTATCATAGATCTGTACATCTTTTGATCCACTTCAGGTGAA
>LPNX010052223.1:48542-68718 GCA_001517045.1 Pseudotsuga menziesii
ATTGATATGCGGATTTTGGTCATTTTTTGGTCACTAATCTCTCATTTTCCACTAGTGTATGTAGTGTAGAAGGAGCGGTGCCACCGCCTGAACAGAGTGAGCAGTACGCGGTGCCACCACCTGTATCCAGTTGGTGAGAAGCGGTGCTGGGATAGAACCGCCCTATCAACACCAGAGAAGTGTGGTGCCATGTAGGCATCATTCCAAAGCCTCTTTTTCTCATTTTTTTTGTAAAAATTTGAGTTGATTTGCTTTCAAAAAAAAATGAGCCAAATTTGTTTTTCGAGGGCTCACGCCCCTGAACCCCCAAAGAACCCTCAGGCCGGGGGGGGTGGGGGGACCCCCCTTGAGCGTGTATGAATCCATAGTTATTCTAAATAATTTTGATTGATGTTGGTCTTTTAAAGCTTCATAATTGGCTTTGAATATAACTTGGTTTTGTCATATCTCTGATTTCTGTCTTCTTTGATAGAATAAGAAAAGATTCATTTTAGTTTTTCTTCATTTGTTATACATGATTTTTGTATGTTTTTTCCTTGTTTCATAAAGTTGTGGAAAAGTGCATATGAAATTTATTGTATGATTTTGTGATTAGTTCATCCACACTTTAGTTGAAAAATTGAACACTTTTGTATAAAGTTGTAACAATCTTTTCTTGCTTTTCATTAGAGGTCTCACTTCTTTTTCAGTTCAAAAGAGAAGCTTTTGTTTGTTTCAGTTAGGAACGGATCATATAAGCAATTTATTTCATTGTTGTATGGGATTTACTCTATGTTTAAAATAAATTGAACCTCTCTCTCCCTCTCTTAGGTAGAATTTCATTGAAGAGGAAAACTTGCATTATCATATAGATCAGTGTGCATCTTCTTTAATTTCAAGTTTTCACTCCATGGTTCCACCTAAACGCACAAGATAAAATTAAGTGCTAGCTTAGGTTTAAATTTTTTTAGCAATTTGTGTGATAGGTTAGAGACGTGTTCGCGTGTCATTAAATGTAGGAGTCATCATTATTTGTCAGCATTACATCCCAGGACTTGCGCGGTTCTTCCACGTACCATCGGTATATCGAACGGCCTTTCATGTACCCTTGAGGTATATCGAAAGGTACTTCATGTACTCGATTGTATATCGGAAGGCCCCTTGTGTATGGTTATGCATTGAAAATCACTACTACTGATTTGAGCTTCCACGTACCTTGTGTATATCAGGAGACCCCACTAGGATACCCTATCCATCTGAGTTATCCTTTTGGCCTGTCTTGTGAGGTTCCTGACTATTATCCAATCCTTTCACATGTTTTCTTGTTGCTTTTAGTTTGAGTAGCACTTTTTATCTGTATAGTTATGATTTTCTAGAAGAGAGAGATATTTTTGTTTCATAGTTATGGCTTCACCTTCCGGGACTACCAACAAAGAGACTCCTTTACCAAGCATGTCTTTTGTGTTCCCTCCATATGGGGATGTTGGTCCTCCTCTCATGGCTACGTTAAGCATTCCTGGATTGAATATTGGATTACCTATTTGGTTATTCTCCAGTCTAGTTATCCCATGTACACCAGTTGCATCTGATCCTAATCCTTCATCGCAAGAGCATCAACCTTATGTTGATCCCTCTCCTTCTTCACCAGATGTGTCTTCACTCGTTTCTACCTCTTCGCTTGTTGAAAGTTGTAGTACTAGTAGTCAGGTGGATAAGAAGAAGAAGAAAAGGAATATTAAGAAGAAGAAAAAAAAACAAACAACCAAGTCTCAACCAATCACTCCTCCCTATGCCGACAGTGTTGATCTGCACACCCAAAGACTGCGTAAACCCAAATTCCCTTGTAGTCTTTGCAAGGGTGATCACCTTCTGAACGATTGTCATGGTATTTCCCTAGTTTTAGAAGAGTGGTCTAAGGTTTCTTGACAACCGATGTCATCAACCTCTAGTCACCATACTGATGATCCCCCCTCAACCAATGACTCTGTGGTTAAGAGTCGAAAGGGTAAAATTAGAAATCCTTGCTTGCTTTGTAAGGACATGCACTTTACTTACCTTTGTCCTCTCATGGATGAAGCTTATATGTTGTTGGAAGATATTACTATTTCTCGTCAGCAGCTTCCAACAGGTTATCATAAGTTGACTCTTGAACCCCCATTGGTTGATAAAGTGGTCGATCCAGTTCTAACCTCGGTCGATCCCACTCTTCCATTGAAGAGTGAAATTGAAGAGGTCAATCCAAGTCCATCCTTGGTTGATCCCACTCTTCTTTTGAAGAGTGAAGTCGAAGTGGTCGAGTCGATGTCATCTCCACCTGATCCTACTCTTTCATTAGAGATTGTTAAGACTGAAGTAGTCTCTTTGACCGAATCTTCATCTTGTTCTTATCTTCCAATAGAGAATGAACCAAAACCTACTGAAGTTTTTATGCTTCATTCTAATTGTTCTCAACAAGAGGAAATTTTGTTTGTTTCTACAGAACCCTCTACGAGTAGTGAGGTTATTTCCTTTGACTGGAGTAACCTAATAGAGTCTCGTCTTCATTCGAGTGTTCCTTTCCAGATAGTTGTGAATGTTACTGTTAGGTGGATACTTCGCACTATTATTGACGAAGGGGATTCTGTTAGTATTCTATCCTCAACTGCTTGGAAAGATTTAGGATCTCCTCAGCTTGTGCCATCCAATGATCAAATACTGGCTTTTAATCGAAGACCTACTACACCTTTAGGGACCCTTCCTTATTTTCCTATTACATTAGGAGGGAAAACTATCTGTATTGATGTTATGGTGGTCCAAGGTCCTTTAGATTTCAATCTGCTCCTTGGATGTGATTATGTTGATGCCATGAAGACTTTTGTGTCCACACTCTTTAGAGTTATGCATTTTCCCCATGATGGGAAGATTGTGACCATTGATCAACTTTCCTTTGTTACACCTGACCATCGCATTACTCCTAGTAATCAGACTACCCTGAATGTGCCGCATGTTCTTGTGATTCCTTCCCCTTCTTCTAGTTAGCTTCTTCCCATCATAGGTAAAATGGGGGGCATGGATCTAGTCTATGGACATCATAATGGAGCTAAGCCACTAGCTTTTATGAAAAGGGGGCAACCTACCAACCTATGGATGTCATGTTCGGTAGGAGCAGGTTTGAGAGCATAGTTTACCTTTTGGTTTCAAGCTCGTTAAAAAATAAAACCACTCCTCAAGAATAGTTTACCTTTTGGTTTCAAGATTGCATAAAAATGAAATCATTCTTGAGCAAAGTTCCCATTTTGTGTCAAGCTCGTTAAAAAATTAAATGGATGCCTGTGAGCAAAGTTCCCATTCTGTGTCAAGCTCGTTAAAAAATGAAACAGTACCTGACCATCATGCTAGGTTCTGACCATCATGTCAGTTTTCCGTGATCAAAGTTCCCATTCTGTGTCAAGCTCATTAAAAAATGAAACAGTACTTGACCATCATGCCAGTTTTTGACCATCATGTCAGTTTCCCGTGAGCATAGTTCATTTTCTATTTCAAGCTTGTTAAAAAATGAAATGGATTTCTTTAAGCATAGTTTACATTTTGGTTTCAAGCTTGCATAAAAATGAAACCATGTTCCAAGCATAGTTACCTTCTGTTTCAAGCTTGCGTAAAAATGAAACAGATCCCCTTCCCTTGATTCAAGTCTTCCCTTTAGTGTTAGAACTTGAGCCTTCTTTTTACTTGCTTGATTCTTGTTCTTCCTACCCCCTTGGTGAACATTTTCACATTAGTAACCAGGTTTTTAGGTTGGGTATGGAAGAAGAATCGTCAGATGAAACGAAGCTTGGGGGCAAGTCGAGTCGCTAGCAACCATTCTAGGGGTAAGCTTCGCTAGCAATCATGCTGGGGGCAAAATTCCAACCTCTGTATATCATGTTAATGGGATTTTTCAAGCATAGTTTACCCATTGGTTTGGAGCTTGCATAAAAATGAAACCAGTCTTCGAGCATTCTTTCAACTGATATTCGAGCTCGTTAAAAATAGTAATATGGTGTTGAGCTTACTTTTCATTTTTCATGCTCTGGTTAAAACATGAAAAATGGTTTGAGATTATTTTATTACTTTTTTGTGCTCTGGATTCAAACGTGAAAAAGTCTAATGGAGTTTTCTTTTCACATCTTTTTTCAGACTCCTTAAACATGAAAAGATCGTCGAGTCCATTTCCGAATCTTTCCAGGCTCATACAAAGAGACATTGTGTAAAGTAACCTCATGGAGTCCTCTTTAAACTCTTTTTAGGCTCCTTAAATATGAAAAGATTTTTTAGTACTTGTCTTCTTCATACTCGTAAAAGTATTTGAAGAGTCGTTCTTCCGACGGTAGGTTATCTCTTTTTCGGTTCGGATAGGACTATTTATGAAAAAGGAACACTCCAGCCAATCATGACTGGAAGAGTTCTCTAAGGTGTGATCTTATACTTTTTCGGCCCTTAGAGACTAAATCATACGAAAAAGGACCCTTTGGAGTCTTCTTCCGTATTCGTTCAGACTCTATAAACATGAACGATATCGAGTTTTCTTTCACTGGACTTGTTAAATTAAACATTGAGAAACCCATTTTGGGAACGAACCCCTCCTCTCTCAGGTTTGTAAAACATATGAGTCTGGACTTGTCTTCCAACAAGCTATATCGAGTGTTTGTTACCCTCTTTGAACTCGTAAAAACGAAAAGAGGCACTCATCGATCATGATGGGGAAAATGGGAAGGGAATCATTTTTCAAATAATGGCAGTTATTTGGCATTACCTTTGAACATGGCACTTGTCTGCACATCATGTCAGTCAATTGGGTCTTTAGTTGATCTCCGTGACGATACACTTTCATGAGTCATCCCAATCCTTTGAGTCTTTCAAAAGAATGCATTGTCCACTGTAACATTGTGTGTCTGTCGCATCCAATCATGCTTGGCAAAGTCTTTTTGTCGTGTCGCTTAATGTTCAAAGGGGATTTGAAGAAGTTTTACCTCTGCAGTCTACATAGTCTTTGTGTTAGTATCTTTGAGTCAGTATTATGGTTACTACATACACATCATTCCAGAACTATGTTCCGAGTTTCGTGTCATCGATGTGGGACTCATCATGGCCCTCCTTCGACAATATTATTCCCGTCGACATCAACTCATCATCCGAGAAATAGTCTTAGAAAGAATATTTGGTACCTTGAGATCTGTATGCCTTAATGACAGATTATCTAGCTCTCGACATAGGTTCACATCATTAACCTTTGATTGATAGAATCGACTGGGTGTTCGACATCAGGACATCTATTCGCACTCAGTAGATTGTACTATAGTACCTTGGGAATAATTGACATTAATGGTGATCTCCCTTGCACTTGTTAATGGTTCACATCATTGGTCGGTAATAAAGTGGTTTCTACCATGTTCAACTTTAGATCATTGTAATCACATGGATAGAATCGTACTTTGTGGAAGACGAGATGAAGACCCTGGGTATTTGTTTTAAAGTGCTCATTACTTTCCCTAGGTTGCGATGGAGTTTTGTATATCTAGCATGGATCCACATTTGTATGGTTGTTGCTATGCTCAAATTTGCATCTGTATGAAATAAATATACATTGTATGTCTGGTAGCTATGTCCAATTTTGAGTCCTCTATCACATGGATCTACGCTGTATTCTAGTATCCATGCTTATTTATTCCTCTCATGGATCTACCTTGTATTGGTCTGCAGCCATGAGTTTGGTTACTTGTGTCTATGAGTCAACATGTTGATGTACTACAGATGCCTACTTCATGACATGCTCCTATCAAGCCGACATTTTTCACCTCATGGCAATGAATTATTCTCTCAAAGCTCTCGTTTATCGTATCCCTCTAAGACTCATGCTTTACGGGGCATCATGTTATACCAAATCCTTTCACCATCATGTGATAAGACATTTGACATACCTACTTGCCCTGAATCCCAGCTTTTGGAGTGGAAAATCATATCATTTGTCAATATTTTCATACAAATTCCCAGCACCGTGCTTGACCCTTTAGCCATACGTAGTACCCTTGTTCACATTGCCCATACTCTGTTTCCCACAAGCGGTGCCACTGCTTATGGCCCTTAGTCCATAAGCGGTTATTATGAGAACCGCTCTGTCACTGAAGGAGAAATACGGTACCCTAGGTAAAAAGGGAAAAAGAGAAGCTTCTCGAGGCTTCTAGGTGATAAGCCTCGAGATATCCCTTATCCCTACTATTGTGGGTCTGTTGAGCTTGAGATCCCCCATCCTAGGATCTTGGAGGCCACCTCACCCACAAATATTTCAACTTACCCTATCCATATAGCCTTATAAATACAATCTTATGACCATGGTTGAGGGGGAGAACTCTTAAGGCATTGTTATGCTGTTGGATTGATCACTTGGTCCATATCATTGGAGAGCATAGAGAGAGCTAGAGGTGGAGCTTATGGGGATGAGAATGCTTGGTTTCATGGAGATGCATGTCAACACTAAGGCTTGGTTGTAAAATTATTCATATTTCTTTAATGCAAGTTGATTTCTATCCCACATATATTGTTGATGCTTGATTTCATATATATGTTGTTATATTCCTTAGTCACTAGCATAGATTAGTAGATTATATTCTAGTTGCTTTGATCTGTTTCGTGTTGATCTTATTGCAGGTACACAGGTTGACTATCGAAGCATTGTATTCCAGGTATCTATGACGTCTAGGGAGAGTCTTCAATCTCTGTGTTCTATTTGTTCTAGATCTGAACCATTCAGACCAGTGGAACACCTTGCTGTCCATAGTAGGTGAAATATTCCAGCTAACAGTCGACCTTTATGCTTCATTAGCTGCTACAAGGTCTTCATATTTATGCTCATGATAAGTCTGTTTTGCAGCAACATTATAAAATCTGATCTCATGTCCCCAACATAGAGTTGTGAGCACCCATCAGTAGGTACTCCTTCACAATTCAAGCATCCATCAGTAGATGCCCTTTGGTCCATGTTCATGGTAGAATGTGTTTCAGAATGATATTCAATAGTTTCAAGGTAATCTAATTCTCATGTGATGTGTCCTCATATTTTTCAAATTCATTTGGGAGTGACTTTTGACGCTCTTTATGCAATGCTTTTTCTGCTTCACCACCCATAGAAATGGGTAGCTCCTTAGTCTCCTCCATACTTGTGCATTACTGATTATTCCTTAATGAGTTCTTATTTTCCTTATTGTAAAAAAATCCATACTTGAGAATATAATATTGGAAATAATACCTTTCATGAATATCCCATCTCAATGTTTGATACCCCTGGCATCATGCTTCGATATCTTTGGTTGTAATTTCTTCTTTCCATGGCGGGGGATGAAGGAATGTGGGCTTAGTGGGTCGATTATGAAACCAAGAAATATCTGAAAATTTTTATTCAATGGATGGTATTGATTCATAGGTGCAAGTACCATGCTTAGATACCACTTTAATGTCCCTTTTTCAGAATTTTGGAGAAAAGTGCAATTTGGGCAAAATTCGAGCTTAACTAGTCATGACTCTACAGGGTTCCAACTTTCACCAAATCATCCCGAATTTGAAAGGAGATGGTATGGTGAGTATTAAAACATACGAAGGTTATTTATGGATACTTTTTATGAGACTTTATACCTCTGCAACCTTTTTGGGTCTGATGACAAAAAGGTCAAAAATTACGAGGAAATTGTGATGAAATCCCCCCTAGGGTGTAGGCCAACTGGGCTTCCCAAATCATGTAGGAACCTCCAAAATTTGTAAGAAGAGTATGGGGAATGATATAAGAACTCATGGAATTTAATTACACATTTTTATTAGTTCTTCAAAATGGTTATAGAGTTCCACATTCATTTGATAACTTTCAATGAAATTGTTAATGGGGAAATTGCATAACTAGCTCGATTTTGACATATGAAAGGTAGAATTAAAGGTTCAGATCAGGATGTGACATATAGGGACCATATAAAGAATAAAAATTGAATCCAAAATAGTATTAAACACCATATAAATCCCTTCACACAAGTCTGGTATGCATCTCATTTAGTATGGGAGTCAAATACATGAAAACTAGTGAATTAGTAGCATGGAATTGCAAGAGTTTCACACACATAATTCTTGGAATTAGAACCAAGGTGAATAGGGAAATTAAATTACTGAGTAACACATAATATATGGCTGTAACGACATCATTAAAATCAGATAACATCCCTTATACAAATTTGATACAAGACTCCTTCAATATTGAAGCCAAATTCATGGAAACTAGTGATTCAATGGCATGGGAATGCAAGATTTTCACACAATATTTTCTTGGATTTCGACCCACAGAGGATATAGAAATTAATTTAAATATTAATACATAATATATGGCTGTCACAAAATCCTCAAACTAATGGAATATATCTCATACAAATTTGGTATAAAACTACTTCAAGATTGAAGCCAAAACCCATGAAGACTAGTGATACAAGCGCATGAGTATGCAAGATTTTCATACATGTATTTCTGATATTTAGACTTACATAGAATGAAAAAATAATATTACAGAGGCAAGATAAAATAAAAAAGGAGGGTCCCAAAATTTTTTAAAAAATTTGGGAAAAAAGTTGCAGCTGCAACAATTGGCGACTACTTGCTGAACCCAGATCTCTGGACAATTTCTTCCTTAAGTAACAGACTTTTTGAAAATAAAACCAACATGTCAATTCTTCTAGATGTTTGGATTTCCCAAATGGAAAATATATGTACTTTTAATCATTGATGATAGTCTAATTTAGGAAAATAGAAACCAAGATTTCAAGGTCAAGATAACTCTTTTGAGGCCACGAATATGAGTTTCATTTTTTACCTTTGTTTTTGGTTAGCTTCCAGCTTGGACACCATAGGATGGTAAACAAAAATATTCATTTGTTCCCCATTCCCATGCCATTTTTCACTTTTTGTGCTTTTGGAATTTTTGTCCTTTTTGAGTCCTCCTACATGCCTTTCTTTCTGAATTTTTTATTCAGGCTCCTCTATCCATAGTGTCCTTTTGTGTGAGAGATGCATTTAATCTTCATCTCACGGACGAAGAAGAACTTTGGCAATTTTGTATTCATATAGTACAGTACTTTGTTTTGATACATATTGCTTTCTTAGGATATTTTTGACTCTTATCTGCCTTTTGGCTTTCAATTCTTGGCATGGGATTATTTATATATAATATACTGTTTACCTTGCTTCCTTTCCATGAGTCTTTTGTTGTCACCCCCTAAGACATTTTTTAAATGTGAGATGGATGGAGCCTCGAAATAGTATTTCAGACCTTTTGATCTTGAGTCATTTTACAAGGATTAGGTAGGACTTCAATGTGTTCATAGCCATTTAGGAAAACTGCTAAACTAGAAGAAATTCTTTCAGATAAAACAATAGTACATAGTCTTATAATCAAGGATTTTAGTTAATCTAGAATTCTGATACTTTCCATGCAACCAAAAGTTTGCTTCTTTTATTTAAATCAATTAAAATCTAGCTAAAAACAAACAGAAATAAAATAAATAAATAAAAAACAACCAAATCAATTTATTTATGTACAAGATAATCAAGAAATAAAAATCAAGAAAAATAAAATTTGATAACTAAACCACTAACTGGTCAGTTCTCTGCCCACCCCTGTAAATCTGACAACTTGTAAGTTGAGGGGCTAGACTTGACTGAAAAGGCCTATTCATTATCTAATTCTATTGTACTTGGATCAAAAACTACATCTACTATTTTACAACCAATCTCATCAGCCCATGAAAATCGAAGGAGATCGGGCTGGGTGTCTGGTGTACTGCTAGCTTCTTTTGCTTGGTAGTTTCCCTATTCTAGCTTAATTAGATAATTTCCCAACACATAATTCACTAGTTCATTTTTTTCTTCCAATTGAGTAACATTGTGCTTCATGTGGGGATCTCTTAATATTTTTATCTGATTTGGACTTCCCTTATGAGGCAACCACAGATGTGACCAATCTGATGCGAAATACCCATTTAGCCTTGCTAACCAGTCTCGATTCAAAACAAGTCCATAAACATCAGGTATGTCTGCTACCACAATATCAACGTACTAAAATATCTTTTCATTGGAAGATAAGTGAATTAGAACATCTTCCATTTCCCCAACTACTTTTACATTGGTCCTGTCTAGCTGAGTAACCTGCCAGGTAGTTGGTTTAGGTTGTCCATTGATCTTTTTGCAGACTAAAAGTGGCATAACATTGACTGTTGACCCTGAGTCTACTAAACAATTGTGCACCTTATGATTTAAAATCTCATAATTTAGGAGGAATGGTGGGGTTTTAAACCTAGCCTTACTTCCCACACTTGCTTCAACAATTTCTTCCACAGGTTGGTTGTTAGTGGGAAGCTCTTCCTCTGGTACTTCAAGTGGTTTTAACGATTTTTCTTTCTATTGAGGTACATTACACATTTCAAATAATGAAATATTTTCCTTAGCATTTTTAATGTCCTCCACAATATCATACCCCATCTCAGGTGCTTTGAGATTTTTCTTGACATTATCAGCTTTGTCTTCAATAGGCTTAACATGCATGTTAACTTGTTTGGGATCATGACTGCTAATGGTAAGTTTAGGTATTTTATCTTCTCTGTTGTTCTTTTGTATTTTCTTCATATTCTCTTGAAATTTCTTAATCTTTGGAAGTATTGAATTGTCGTTATTTAACAAACCTTGACTTCTTGTTGTCACATTTGTTTCTGATGTTTCTTCCTGTTTTAGTGAACCTTCCTCTTCTGTATAAAAAAGTGAGACACAGTCCCATAAAACAAAAGCATCATCCTCTTATTTTTCTGTGGATTTATTACCCTTTTCTTCCTCATCATTAGCCTCTGTTAGTTTGGAGTCCAATAGCTAATTCATTACTAAAGTCATCGAATTTATCCATTGAGGACAATTTTTCTCAGAATGGGGCTACTGATGAAAGGTGCAAAAGTTATCCATACCTACCTCTGTTAAATTCATTGATGCAGGACTGTGTGGAGGAGGTTTAGATTGATTGTTGTCTTCTCTCCTTTTATAGTAAGTCTTATAAGATTTCTGAGCTTCCTTTTCCTTTTCCAAATCAATTATTCTGTTGGATAGCTTCTTAGGGATAATTTTAGGGGCGAATTTTAGCCCAGTGGGCTATTTTTCCATGTTTTTCTCCCAAAAAAGATTCACCATTTTGCATTTTTTGAAGCTCTGTTTCGCCCAATTTTGATTGGGTAAAAATTTTTCACCCTAAAAATCACCAAATTATTATATAAACGATATAAAATCCTTGTAAATTATATATATATATTTTTAAATATTGCCAATCATTTTAGAGTTGGCGTTTTAAGAATTGGTAATATTCGCCAACATTTATACACTTTTAAATAAGTATGGTTCCTTAAAATCATCCCTGTAGCTTCTGTATCATCTTCACCATCCCTTCAAAGTCATGTGATTGCTCATCTTTAGGCTTAGTCAGTAACAACGCCTTCTTACCAAAAGTTTTTTCTCTTGACTGCTCAGGATAATCTTCTATGCTCTCTTTTTCAGCTTCTACTCTCTCAGCTTCTTCATAAGTTTATGATAACGTAGGTTTGACTATCATCTTGGAAAACATGGCCAAATCAGGCCCTAGATCTGAAGTATAGTATTCAATCAGAACTTTATCAGAGGGCTTATCAGTTGTAGATTTTTTTTTAAGATAAGCAGCAAACCTTTGGGTGAAACTATGCACTTTTTCTTTTCTTTCTTTCTTTAAAGCGCATAACCCTTTCATTAGAGCTGCATGAGTTTTTTGGGCTGCATATTTACTTCTGAATATTCTTTCAAATGTGTCCTAGTCTATGATTGAGTTTGCAGGCTGCTGCTCCTTCCAGGGTATGTGGAAACAATATGCAAACTACATCTTCATGTTCTCCAGTCCTTAGTCCTTCTATAACCTAGTAAAATCTTTGAAAATGATCATCTACTAAAATCTTTTCACTTGGTTCAAAGTTGGGCAACATTTTCTCAAAAGCCTGAGGTAAGTCACGCAAAGGGGGTGTTAGGTTTAATGGTGACCTAGCCCTCCAAGCAGGTGGTGGATTTGGTGGGTTGGGTGGCTGATTTGCGTTTACATTTGCCATGATTCTGGGTGGAGAGTGAGGTGGTGAATGAACAAGGGTATGAACAGGTGAACAGTAAGGCATATTTGGGCCCAACTGATTTAGAGGTTGAACAACTTCCTGTAAGGTTGTTTCTACTAGTTCTTCAAAATATCCAACCAACATTGCGTCTTCCACTGTAGGGCGGTCTTTCTTCCAATATTCTCTTTTGGGTAAGACAGGAATAATTGGTAATCCTCCAATATTCTTCACATATGCCCTAGTAAATCTTCTCAAATCATTAACTGCTTTGTTATCGACAGAATATAGATGCTCTTTTACCCTTCTTTTTAGGAATTGGATTGGGAAACAAACTACTTTCAGAACTGTCGTCGGTGGAATAATATCGAGAAAATGGGTTTCCTTGGCCAGCCATGCATTGGCGGCCCTCCTTATAGTGCCAAAAACTGTTGAGGCCTGGAAAATCGCAGGTAACAATAGTTAGGGATTCTCCCCAATAAACGTTCCCAACTAGCGTGTTACTATTTGGTATGGGGAATCCATCCGGTTTACGGTCCGGCTACTGTAGGTCAAGTAACAAAATAAAGGTTTTACCGGTTACAGCCCGGTCCACCATGTATATATATATATATATTTTATTTAAGTATGATATGAAAGTGCCTATCTAAGAATGCAGATTGATAGAAAATACGAGGAGCGGTCACAATGTGATGCGCAGGTTCTTACCTCTCATCTTAACTCTCTCGCATCTAAATCACACACAACAAGAAACTAAAACTAAATATCTAACCTATCCCTAGGGAGAAATATTATCATTTATAAATGAGTAATGTATTTATGCGCATGCATTAAGAAAAATCACAGAAAGTTGTTACTTATTTCAAAACACATGAACATTAATAGATAAATGAACAACAAGATAACTTATTGTTTATGAAAAGCCTTCATTACTCATAGTGGAAATTTCATATAATAAACTAGAGTGCATTCATAACAAGAACATAGGTTCAAAGAGTTAGAACTATCTTACAGTTAATGGACACAAGCTGAAAATGAAATAGTTCACATTCAACAAATCCATAGCACAACATTTTAAAAGTTCCACCAAGCTTTCTCCAACAGGAAACTTGTAATTCTTATTGCAAAAGGAAATAGTTCTTCTTACAACATGTTCTCACAAATCTCATTGGGAAAAAGTCCCCTTCCTACATCTAACTCTCCTATATTTATACAAAACCGCAAAACCTTTGGGTTGCCTCCTGGGTGACCTTTTGGCTCCTCCAACCATTCAATCCCACAATTTTGTCTTTTAGTGGGTGGTCATGATTTATACAATACGTTACATTTCAGATTAAGATTTAAAAGCACTTTATAAAGAGGGACCAGCTTGGTAACTGATGAACTTTTTCCAAGCCTGAGCCTCTGCTGCTATCAATTCTGCTCAGTAATCCACTGGTCTTTTTGAGATCGTTTTTGATCTCAGACCTTCACTTTCTTCTTTTTGAGCAACATCTCTGCTTCTTACTTTTCCTTTCTTCAGCCAAATCCATTCTGCTTTGTTCTTTAGATATGTCTTCTTTGCAGCAGCAATCACCAAGCTAAGTCTGAACATAGCAGATTTTAGACCATTTAGAATTTAACAAAGTAACACAAAATTGTATCAATACATGCATTCTATAAAATAAATTATACACGGTATTAATGCATGGAAATAAAGAAATGTCAAGGAAAAAGAAATCCTGCAAGATTGTGCTTAAACCCCTGTTCAAAACTAAAACACATGCCTGATAGAACAGACTGTTCCTCTCAATCCAGGCCACATCTAGACTAACTCAAAATCCTCCAATGAAAACATGAACCATAAAAATGTAACCGCCAATCCTCAAACACTGAACCCTAAACTGTGTTGTTCGTCTCAGAAAAAACTTGACTCGACCAGAACCCACGGAAAACCTCTACCATCCCATAAAATAGAGTAAAAGCACACAAAAAGGGCGAGAGAAACCCCTATCGGTGGTTGAAACCACAAAAACATCGGCAGGATAGTCCTATTCACAGCAACAACGGCGAGCTTCAGAAAGGCTATGGGTTTCGTGAGACTATTAAGTCTATCGGCGTCGGAGACCTTTAACACTAAGTATCGGCAACTCACGCCTCAACATCTCCACCATGTCAACGCTTCAAAGCTAAAAGCTGCTGTAATCATGCATCGAAGATCAGAACCACTACCAAATAAACACATCAACATTGGCGAGCAGAAGGACTAAGTGCTAAAGGTCGGAAAAAAAACATAGTCATAAAAAAAACAAAAGGTTTGAATAATAAAAACCATGGAATCGGCGAGGATTAAAACTATTCGTCGGGTTATTCATCATTTCCCTTCCGAAATGTCGGCAGCATAGATAACTAATGCCGCGACGCAAACATTAACAGACTTCCGACAACGAAAAATCAAAAGTTAAGCATTCAAATAAAACAAAGACTACACGTTTTCCATGGTGTCAGTGAAAAAGACAATAATATTAGATCATTCAAATCCCGAACATTGGCAAAGAATAGTTGACTGGGTTTCCATGACAATAAAAGAAACGTTGACGATTGGAGGTTCTAAAACTACGGATCGATGGACTTAAAACTAAGCACACCCACAGTGTCGGCGAGACAAACAACAAGGCCTCTGTAACAGCGGCATCGCTCAAGACTAGAACCCCGATTCACTGTTCAAAACACTTCCAACAGTGATAAGTGAACATAAAAACAAAGCGTTAAGTGCTCAAAAGACCTTTGGCTAGGAAGCGTTAAAGTTAGTTCGTTTAACCTCTGATACAGTGGAGGCATAGAGAACTAAAGTTCCAACTTAGACTTCAACTGACCTCCGATAGCGATGAAGGACAACAATTTCAAATCAAAAGGACATAATTTCAAATCAACACTATAAGCTCCACAGTCAAAGCATTGGCAGGCAAACAATAGTTTTTTGAAATACAGGAAAATAGTTTACCTCAATTCAACTTCAAACAATCCAAATTTGTAGAAAAGGGAAAAATAGATTTCTACAATCCAAACCATCCCAGGCAAGATAAAATAAAAAATGAGGGTCCCAAATTGTTTTTAAAAATTTGGGGAAAACGTTGCAGCTGCAACAGTTACATTACTCATGTGTTTGAATTTGGATGAATATCATGCCAAGTTGTGTGGGGAGTCTAGTCACCCAAAGTCTTCACAAGATTCCAAGTGTATTCATGAACCCATGCCACCTTATTTTCTTAGCATTTATCATTTATGTGACCCATTTAAATGTGAATATGGTAAAATAAATTCATTTTGGGTCCTTGTTGAGGCCTGGAAAATCGCAGGCAACAACAGCAAGGGATTCTCTCCAATCAACGTTCCCAACTAGCCTATGACTATTTGCTATGGGTAATCTGTGTGGTTTGCGGTCCAGCTACCGTAGGGCGAGTAACAAAAATTAAAAGGTTTTACCGATTGCGGCCCGGTCCACCGTATATATTTTTGTGTTTTTAACTTTAAGTATGATATGCAAGTTCCTATCTAAAATGCAGATTGATAAAGAATACGAGGAGTGGTCATAATGTGATGCGCAGGTTCTTACCTCTCGTCTTAGACTCTCTCACATCTAAACCACACACAACAGGAAATAAAACTAAGTTGTCCCTAGGGAGTGAGATTATCATTTAATGAGTAATGTATTGTTGTTCATGCATTAAGAAAAATCACAGATAGTTGTTCTTTGATTCAAAACACATAAACATGAATAAATGGATGAACAACAAGATACCTCATTGTCTGTGAAAACATTCATTACTCATAGTGGAAATTATCATGAAATAAACTAGAGAGCATTCAAAAAAGAACATAGGTTCAACAAGTTAGAATGATCTCATAGTTAATGAATAAAAACTAAAAACTAAATAGTTCCCCTTCAACCACATTCATTGAACAACATTTGAACATTCCACCAAAACTTTCTCCAACAGGAAAAATTGTAATTATATATTGCAAAACGAAATAGTTCCTCTTACAATGTGTTCTCGCAAGTCTAACTGGGAAAAATTCCCTTCTCTATCTAACTCTCCTATACTTATACAATAGGAAAAACTTTTGGGCTGGCCCAAATGACTCCTGGGCTTTCCTGACGTTTCATCTCCCAAAATTGTCTTATATTGAGTGCTCATACAATTTACAATATATTACATTTGAACAAACTAATAAAGCACTTTAAGTGGAAGGCCCCGCTTTATTATTTAGGAACTTTTTCCATGCTAGGGATTCTGATTCAATATTCTCAAATTCATAAGGCTCGAGAAAACAAATATTAATCTTAAACTTTGTAGCCTGATTTTTAATCACTTCAATTCTGGCTGAGCTCAGGCATAGTTCATCCTCCAGCAACTGTACACTGACTACCGAATGGGCCACTGCATCTTTCAAGATCTGTTCATCCAAGACTTTGACCTGTTGAATCCTCTGCTCATTCTCTTGACATCTACTTTGTAACATTTCTATGAACAGGTCTTGTTCTAGAAATGTATCTAATATCTTCTCAACAGCCACCTAGCATCGGTTGTAAGTGATCAGCAGCCTTCTGCAATAATCGGTGAAAGCTCCTTTCATTTTCTTTACAGCCTTCTTGAATTCTTTTGCTGTGTTTATTGCAAACTCCAACAAGTCATAATCCTGCCTTAAGCCTTGTTGATCTTTTGCTGGTAAGTTTGTAGGAATCTCTTCATTGGCCTCTAGCCTTCCTATTCTTCCCATCAGGACTTCCAAAATGTCCTGGGACCTATCTACAAAATACGAAGAAGTCTCCAAAATTTCTTCTAATCTATTATCTACCTGCAAAACTTTTCATCTCTCTTCTTCTATGGACACCTGTAGCCGGTACATTTTGCTTCTTTGTGTTAAGACATGTTCTTTGAAAGGATGAATTCTGGTTTGATTTTCCTTGGCTTCTTTAAAACATGTTGTTAGTGAAGCAATTTGTCCTTTAGACTCTGCTGCTTGCACTTGAAGTTGTTTTTCTGTCTCCTCTAAGGTAGCCATTTGTATTTCCAGTTCCCCAACTTTACTTTGCAATTGGTCTCTTTCTGCATGAATATTTTCATTTGTTGTTTTTAGTCCATCCCTTTCTGTCCTTAGCTCCTGATATTCCTGCTGCAATCTTGCTAAGGTATCCCGAGCATCCGCTCCTCGCTTTTCAATAGCAACTTCTAAACACATCTTGTCTACTTCGAGGGACTAAAGCTCTACTTTTGAAGACTTCACTTCATTTAGCATGTCTTCGAACTTTCTCTTTAATTTGTTGCCTTCATCTCTCTCATTTTTCAGAATGTCTTTTAATTGGGCAGCAATTTTCCTTGATTGCTCAAGGTCTTGTCATTATTCGATGCACATTATCTTCAGAGGCGTCGATCAATGCTGCTCCAGCTCGGATTGTCAGTCTCGGGTCCTTGTCTGTCATATGGATCAAGGTTTTATCATTTATCATCCTCCTTGACTACCCTCCAGTTTGAACTTTCTTCTCAGTCCTCTTCACAATTCTTTTCTTTTCTTTGTCATAAAAGATGGTATTGAAGTTTGGAACTTCTTCCCCTTTATTTTGTTCAAAAGGAATCAGCCTAAATCCAGAAACAACAACCTACCCTAAACTGATGTTAGCAGTTGCAGTAGGCTCTTGGGAGTTAGGACAATCCTGATCTTGTACTCCTTGAGTGTCTGTAGGGTCAGAAGTTTGTTGATCGGTTGTGGACCCTGTCATTTTCAACCTTTCAGCTTCTTGCTTCTTTAGCTCTTCATCCTCTTTCTTTTTTCTTTCTTCTTCTTCCCTCTTGGCAGATTCCTCTGCATTCCTTGCTGCTTCTTGTTCAACTTTATTCCTTTATTCTTCTTCACTTTTAAGCCAACTCTCGGCCTCCTGTGCTAGTCTCCTAGCATCTTCTTCTCTTTTCCTGGCCTCTTCTTCATCATCTTTATTCTGCTCAGCCTGGCCCTTACCACCTTTAGTGGTGATCTTCTTTTTAAATCTTCTTTTTAATGCAGTCATATTTTCTGCATTTCTGAACATTTCTTCATCCTTATCCCAATGGTTTGTATATTCAAAATGTACATTGGCTTCCTTGCAATGTTCCACAACTTTGTTCTAAGAATCATTTCTATGGAAGTTCATTTCTCCAAAGTGAAATTTCTCTAGTTCCTGTACAAACTCATCAGCCTTTTTAACTTTTGAAAACTTATACCTTCCCAGTTTGAACGGTATGAGAGGATAAGTGACCTTCTTGTGCTCGAACAAAAACTCCATATACCATCCAAGAAAACCTATCTGACAGCTTATTTGTGCACCACATAATCTGTGGCATATTTGGGAAGCAATGAAGGCACCCGAGAGCAACCATACATTCTAATATACATCCCTTCATCAGTCAAGTAGTAATTGGCATACTCCTCAATGAATTTTAATGCCTCTTCAAACATGCAATTGCATTCTTTCAAGAAAATCAAAGTATACAAGGGAATAATAAATTGTTCACAAACTTCTCTGTAATCACTGTAGTATTTGTGTGCCCATAATGGCTTATAGGCTGTATACATAGGGGTTTCATACCTGTCCCATATGTACGTTAGGTTTGGAAATGGCTGGGTGCATAGTATACAATCAATTAAGATGGAGCTCATGTAGAAGTCCAACCTTTTTTGGGACACCCCTCCTAGAGCTGAAGCAATGCAAGCTAAGAGACCGTTGGACACAATGTTTACCCAGTTGAACACCGTATTTTGGGTGGATACATAGAAGATAATAGGAACCCATCCTAACTTGAAACTCCTTCTTGGGCTCTCCCAAATATTCTGTTCAGCATTAACGCAATAAACCTATAAGGGGTTCCTAAAGTAGCTGTGCCGTATTCCCCTGATGGTCTGGTTCAAAAATTCTTACCAGGTATCATCATTATTTTGTTGTTTCAACTAGGTCTAGGTTAATCTCCTTCAACCAATCTTCAGTTAGGTAAACCTGGGATTCTGGTAAGTGATACGCTAATGATACATAGCCATGGATGTAAGCAGCATAGCCCTGCTTGTTAGTATTGGCCAGAATCATAGTAGTCATGTCTACCCTAGGCAGAATCCATCCAATCACTTCTGAGCATGGGAAAAGCTCAGGCCTGGTAGCTATCTTCATTAAGGAAGATTTTTCAATATTAGCATAACTCTTCAAACCCGGTATCAGGCACCTCCTGGTTTGAAATCAGTCTATAAATCTCTCCCCACTTGTAGTCAGGTTCCACACCGGTGGTGGCTCTAGTATCCTCATAAATGTACTTAGTCTTTGTAATAATTTCCACCTCAGGATCACCTTCAGTAATGGGGGCTTTCTTTTTCTGTCTTTTCGACATCTCATCTTTGGAAAAATTGCCCTGTCACAAAACACAATTCCTTAAGGCTTAGAGATATTAACCAGTATTAAAAAAACGAAGAAAAATTGTATAAGCATTTACCTCAGCCATATTTTCCATAGCTAAATCTATGTAAAATACAGAACTAGGGATAACTATCAAATACTTCTGCAAAAAATCCTAGATCTTGCCCATGACTAAAATCTAGCATGATAAAAAAAAGGCATCAAATTCGTTAACATCGTAAAACTTCTCCCGGTAAAGAAACCATTCTAATCAAAACTAAATCCTCGGCGTTATCGTCGTCAGAATAATATGTCCTAACTCCCTGCTCAAAATAAATCCCATCAAAATGAGGCATATCCTCAAAAACTATGACCCTAGTTCCAAACACGCGAGCAACCAAATCACCAGAAAAAAAAACCCTCTGGCATTTCGAACAAAACTAGGGTAAACGCCTACCAACTGCAAAAGAAAGGAAAATTTCCCCCCCAGGATGGCCATACGCAAACCAAAAAAACTGGTACAGACAACGTCATGCTCGTCTGCACTAGTTTCCTAAACAGTCGGAAAGGGTTCGAAAGCTCATAATGGTTCCACAATAATTATCAAGAAAAACGAGAACACCCCCCCCCCCCCCCCCCCCCCCCCCCCCCCCCC
>LPNX010052235.1:3901-14222 GCA_001517045.1 Pseudotsuga menziesii
CACCCAAAAGATAATTTACCTTTCAAATATCATTAAAGACAAACACAAGAATGAGACACATAGGGTTGTCTATTGGTCAAATCTACACATTTAAATCTTAATATAGACTCGCCTCTGATGGTCTACAATGCCTTACACATCCAAACAAACCATGTTAACTTACCAAAGGTCACTTATGCATTGGAGGTTGGAGTTATTCTTGCAATTTATTCCTGTCTTCTGATTGGTGGAAGCTCTATTTGTCTTATCACTTTGTTGCATCTGACAGTTAGTGTTAATTTTAATAGTTGTCATTTCTGGTGCCATAGAAATTCAGTAATCTGTTTCTACTTTTATATGTTGTGAAATTTTTTTTTTTTCAGGTTATTGAAAAAGGCATCGTTGTGTAGTTGCAAAAGTTTAGAAGTTTTAAATAATGAACCTTTCTTTGATTATTTTTAAATCATGAGGATACAGTTCTTATCTAATGTTAAAAAGTGCAATTTTAATTTTAAAACTTTCATTTTAACTAGAAACAGGAAGCTAGAGCTAAGAGGGTGGATTCAGCTATGGCAGTACAAGCGAGACTTGTTCTACCAGAATTTGCTTATGTCAGTAATGATGACAGGCCGCCGTCAAGTGCTGATTTTGAAGGTAATTTTGAGTTCCATTTTTAAAGAGAATAATTTTGAAGTATATTTGATGTTAAGTGGTATGAGAAATTGATTTGAATGTTGAGGATAGCATATTGGATACCTTTGGTAAAAATTATTGCTTCTGAATTATTGATTATTGACCACAAGTTGGCATTTTATTGATTGAGTAATGTGTCTTTCATGGAAAAATGAAAAAGAAGCATTAGGGGAACCAAAAAATTGCATATGGGAGTTCTCCAGTATTGAATGAGCAGAAGTTGTTTTCACAAGTCACATGGTTTGGGCTTCCTGCTGGGTATGATTCTCCGGCTCTTAAAGAAGGCCTATCTGGAGAGTTGTCCCTAAGGTTGAATGGCTTCTGCTTCAAATAGCATTAATACAAAAAGAGCTAGTGTTTCTATTTTATGTGAGCAAAACTATTTTATGTATTTTATGTGTTTCAAAATCAGTCAATGTGATACTACTATTTGTCATCAATGTTTCTATTTTATGTGACCAAAACTATTTTATGTATTTTATGTGTTTCAAAATCAGTCAATGTGATACTACTATTTGTCATCAAGTAGTTGTCTAATTAATTTTTTATGTTATTAGCATCCTTGATATCTTTGCCTTTCCTCTTAACACTGCATCACATTTTTTATGTAGTTGTGCCATGCATTGGATCTATTTTGTGTCGATTACTTTGTAGTTGTCTTAACAACTTCAACTAGGGGGGAGCACAAGGAAACAAACAAAAGGTGATTGTTGTTGGGAATGATCACAGTCTAGAAGGATGTAGGGCTACATGAATTTCTTCTAAGATCCCTCTATATTTGATTTGTTATGTTAATCTAGTCTAAAATCCTTGTTCACTTGCTATTTTTAGGCTAGACAAATTAAAGAATTTATTTATTTATTAAACTTGCATAACTATGNAAGATACCTCTATATTTGATTTGTTATGTTAATCTAGTCTAAAATCCTTGTTCACTTGCTATTTTTAGGCTAGACAAATTAAAGAATTTATTTATTTATTAAACTTGCATAACTATGATGACATGCAATTGTAGGAATTTTGTTGATTGTTAGCATAATTTGCTCGGAAAAGTAAACAAGTTTGCAAGCATTATTTTTTACAGTGCACAATATTAGAACTTCTAATAGTTTAGTGTTGCAGACTTGTGACCAATTGTGAAAATTACTTTTTCTCACCATGTACAAACATTTATTTAGTATAGTTTTATGGAGACTGCCAGAAACAAATCATAAACAGCTAGATGTCANCTCGTGACCAATTGTGAAAATTACTTTTTCTCACCATGTACAAACATTTATTTAGTATAGTTTTATGGAGACTGCCAGAAACAAATCATAAACAGCTAGATGTCAATGATTGAAGATCGTTAGTGGTTGGTGTGGACCTATCGATCTATCCTTGATATTGTGTGCCTAATAAGCATACAGTTGCATTTGAGCCCTGAGCCGTGCCCTGAGCTTTCACAGCTCAAAATCAAGATTCAAAATAAACAACCTGTTGTTGGGATAATTCATGAGGTGCTACCATTTTGGCACATGGTCTCAATTTTATTATTTCACATAACCCTAATCACAGTTGCAAGCACTGGTATAACTCTGATAAGGCTAACTCTGGTTTAACTATGATAAGGAAAGTACTAATAACGCTAGATTATGGGNTTATTGCACATAACCCTAATCACAGTTGCAAGCACTGGTATAACTCTGATAAGGCTAACTCTGGTTTAACTATGATAAGGAAAGTACTAATAACGCTAGATTATGGGAGAACAGGTTTGTTTCATTCTCTTCAACTTTACTTGTAAAAGAGTCAAGGGATAATAACTAAAAATTAGCTAATTTGTTATCTTCTAATTGTTGTTGCTTACAACACCTGTGTGTCCAAAAACAATAGAACCACCATACAACATTTGTCTGTTCTCAAATCTTACCTTCGTTGCCGTGATTTTTTTTTTTGTCTTTATTACTTTGTATCATTCGAGTTGTGTCTATATCTAAGGCAAGTTGGACAAAGATAAACTTACAAACATGATTGAATGTTTCACATTGATTTTCATATAAAATGTGTAAACTATAATGCTGGGCATGCTTTTATTATTCCATTCAAACTCTTTTTGAAATATGTGTTGAATTTCTTTTGCTTGATTATTTTGGTAGCCTTCAGACTTCTATAAAAATATGTTTCATTTTCTAGAGTTGGATGATATGGTAGCTTATGCTTTGCAACACTCAGTTTGAAATCTTTCGCTTTCATGTATTTTATATTGTCACNGGTAGACTTCAGACTTCTATAAAAATATGTTTCATTTTCTAGAGTTGGATGATATGGTAGCTTATGCTTTGCAACACTCAGTTTGAAATCTTTCGCTTTCATGTATTTTATATTGTCACTGATAGATTTTTTTACGAATGACAAGATTTGCTTACCTTATTTGACTTTTACTTTGCTTGATTTCATATAATGATATTTTTCTTATATATTTAAGAATGCCGAGAGATATTATGTAAATTGGTTAANTTCTTGATTTCATATAATGATATTTTTCTTATATATTTAAGAATGCCGAGAGATATTATGTAAATTGGTTAACTTAATTGGTATCACATCCATCACATAGGTATTCTGTTCTCTCTAGTAACATGAATGGATATGCCTGATAGGGAAAATTGTACATAGCTCTCAAGAATTAGTTTATCATAAATACTAGTTACTATTAAGTTGTAATAGTAATAATTATGTAGTTTGTATATTGCTATCTATCATAAATTTGTTTGAATATCACCATTGTCAAGCAATAAAAACTTCTTAAAGGATGCTAGCTCAATGCTAGAGTGTCTTCCTAATTATATGCAGGAGGTTGGTGGTTCGATTCCTCCATGCCCTATCATAAATTTGTGACTACAAAAACTCGTATATATATGACTATTAATAGGCTAGAGTGTCTTCCTAATTATATGCAGGAGGTTGGTGGTTCGATTCCTCCATGCCCTATCATAAATTTGTGACTACAAAAACTCGTATATATATGACTATTAATAGCTAATCTCCCGTATCTTAGTTGTATTTAGTTTAGTCATTAATATGTTATCATCTAGTAGTTTATTTAGTTGTATATTTGGTCATTAATTGTTGCAATTAGTGACTAAANTAGCTAATTTCCCGTATCTTAGTTGTATTTAGTTTAGTCATTAATATGTTATCATCTAGTAGTTTATTTAGTTGTATATTTGGTCATTAATTGTTGCAATTAGTGACTAAATCAATGAATAAATCCGTGACTAAATCAATGACTAAATCATTGACTATCAATGACTAAATCAATGACTAATAAGTCAAGCTATTAATGACTAAGTGAAATACGACTAGCTATAAGATAGTAGAAATTAGCTACTATTAGTCACCGACTAAAAAATAGTAATTTTTTTAGTCATTAATTTCTCACTTTGTACTAGTGAGGTCCTCTTAATGTCCAGCTACTTCAAGGTTTCTGTGGTACTCTTCTTAATGTATTTTAGGGAANATAGTCATTTTTTTAGTCATTAATTTCTCACTTTGTACTAGTGAGGTCCTCTTAATGTCCAGCTACTTCAAGGTTTCTGTGGTACTCTTCTTAATGTATTTTAGGGAAAATGCCAAGTACTTCCCACAGTTTTTGCGGATGAGACTTATGTCCCAAACTTGATGTTATTAATTAAATTAGGTTATTAAGTAAAATATGTTACTTTACCTTACCTTAAGTAGATTGTAATGTGATTGTAATTGTAATTGTGATTGTAATTGTAATTGTTGATTTTCTTTGAGATCATCATTGTCATCAATACTTAAATACATATGATTGCTAGTCATTTGTACGTGATTGTAATGTAATGTAATTGTTTAATGTAATTGTAATTGTAACATGTAATTATCATCATTATCATAATATATGTAAAATTGTATTTGTATTTACTCTACCTTACTATCCCATTGATGTAAGGCTGGTGCTTTTGCACCCTAATGTGATTATAATTGTAATGTGATTGTAATTGTAATTTTTGATTTTCTTTGAGATCATAATTCTCATCAATTCTTAAAGCCATATGATTCCTAGTTATTTGTACATGATTGTAATGTATTGTAAATGTAATTGTAATTGTAATTGTTTAATGTAATTTTAATCGTNTAATTGTCATCAATTCTTAAAGCCATATGATTCCTAGTTATTTGTACATGATTGTAATGTATTGTAAATGTAATTGTAATTGTAATTGTTTAATGTAATTTTAATCGTAATTGTAATGTAATTATTATCATTATCATAATGTAACGTAAAATTTTAATTTGAACACTATGAAAATGCTCATATATGAATATGAAATTAAAATCATATTAAAATCGATGAATGAGAGATAAGGCTATAGAAAGATGAAGAAAATAAGTGCAATGATAAGGGTATATATACATATTCATTTAGAACTATATATTATGCTAGAATATTATGCACTATATAATTATGTATATTCATCAACCATTCTCTAATTTCATTGGACAACTTTAGAACCAGACATACTATAACACACTTACTTTGTATATGTGTAATTTAGTGTAGTGGTTAAACATTTTTTTCAATTCTTTCACTACACATATGATTATTTCACATGTACATAACTGGTTTTAGAAGGTTGTAAATATACATGCACATACAATCTATATAAGTTTATGAATTAATTACAAAATTACAATTTTCCTTTTTCATAATTAAATTCTAAACAATTTAACATGTATATATATATATATATATATACAAATTATGAACTAGAACACTATGAAATTGAATATATGAATATGTAATTATATGAAATTATACAATTTACATACAATTATGAATACACATATATGAATTCATACATGCACATACAATGTAAATAAGTTTATGAATTAATTACAAAATTACAATTTTACAAAATTATATTTAAATTATACACAAATTAACATGTATATATATATAAATTATGAACTAGAACACTATGATATTGAATATATAAATATGCAATTTATGAAATTACTTGAATATGTGAATATGAAATTATACAATTTACATACAATTATGAATACATNATATATATAAAAATTATGAACTAGAACACTATGATATTGAATATATAAATATGCAATTTATGAAATTACTTGAATATGTGAATATGAAATTATACAATTTACATACAATTATGAATACATATATATATGAATTCATACATGCACATACAATGTATATAAGTTTATGAATTAATAACAAAATTATATCTACATTCTAAATAATTTAACATGTATATATATGTATACATAAATTATAAACTAGAACACTATGAAAATGAATATATTATGCAATATGAAATTATATGAATATATGAATATAAAATTATATAAACTAGATCACTAGGAAAATGAAATCATATATATGAATATGAAATTGCATAACTTAAATAAATTATACCAATATTGTTAGCAATAGCATTTATTTCTCCAATTATAGGTTGATTTGCAACTTCTTCTCCTCTCAAGATTGCTCTTTTTTTTCTCTCTCTTTCTATATCTTTCTCTATTATTTCTTTGGTGTTTCTTTGATTCCTAGAAGATATTTCACTTCGATGCTTCTTGTTTCACATTGTGATCAAGATCAACAATTGAAATTCATACCTACAACAATATCTAAACACAATACACAATGCTAAATTTGCATTAGACCACAAGCATTGTTTCAAATAGGTTAGTCAAATGTGAAGGATAAAATTAGTAACATGTTTATGTATTATGTTTTATGTTTATATGAAATTTTGTTTAGGAATTTGGGTGGGAAATGAGGTTAAGAGGGTGATTAGAATGACATTAATGCCATCAATTCCTAAGTCCATTCCCTGCAATTTTTGTATGATTTTTTACAAAAGCCGTACTTCGATCAATGTTGTAGCTCGATCAAGGGTTTCAAGATTACCTCAATCAAGGGTTTAATTGACCCTCGATCGAGGGTTGGATTAAACCCTCAACCAAGGGTTTGTTAAAACCTTGATATAGGTATTTAAATACCTCGATCGAGGGCCTNTCCATTCCCTGGAATTTTTGTATGATTTTTTACAAAAGCCGTACTTCGATCAATGTTGTAGCTCGATCAAGGGTTTCAAGATTACCTCAATCGAGGGTTTAATTGACCCTCGATCGAGGGTTGGATTAAACCCTCAACCAAGGGTTTGTTAAAACCTTGATATAGGTATTTAAATACCTCGATCGAGGGCCTAAAAAATAGAGAATTAGCCCTCTTACATGAAAAATCAATGTTTCTCTATGTCTTGTAGGGGTGTAATGCCTACCATTCATGGCACACAACTGAGCGTAGTTCATACAGATAGATTCTTCACTGAATTGTCTATCCATTGAGATATCATGCATGCGTTTTGGCATTCATATGGTTTTTTTTAATTAGTTCTAAAACTTACACTTAGAAAAATAGGCAACAAATTTGAAGTAGCTTAAAGAGAAATCCGCAGGGTAAAATATACACATCCAAAAATTTCTTAAAAATGCACAGGCCACACATCGACTTGTCCTCTTTAAAAGGGTATCTTTGGTTTTTCAATTTTTGAAAATAGTGAAAAAAAAGCTGGGATGGACACACATGTGTATAAAATGATGCTGAAATCAGATGTGGTCACTTTCGAAAAATAATAAATAATTTTATATTGCAAAATAAATTAACAAAGAAATATGCAAGCCACAGTTCGTTTTGTGTAGATCATGCTAATATATATTTATATTTAAATTATTAATGTAAGATTAAATTATTGGGGTTGGACACAAGCCACTTGTTAACTTCTTCAATTTTTTAGGGTCACAAAATTGTGTAGATCATGCTAATATATATTTATATTTAAATTATTAATGTAAGATTAAATTATTGGGGTTGGACACAAGCCACTTGTTAACTTCTTCAATTTTTTAGGGTCACAAAATTTCACACATTAAATGACGTTGGAATATTTTTTTTAAAATATCATTGGGAAGCCAACATAATATTCTACATTTTTGTTTTACTGCAAGTTGAAATTCACATGGCATATATGCGTTTCAAGGGTTTCTATCTAGAACATGAGTAAAAAATTAGGTTTTGATCAGCAAATTTAGACAAAAAGTGTTACCTGCCTTCAGGGAATCACCTAGTAATAAAACGTACACACGTTTTATAGTTATATAACATGAAGAAGTTTTCTAATTCTACACGGGCAGGAGATGTAATTTGAATTTAAACACGCCAATTCACTTGCTCACATGTCACCAACAATCCTATGTGTATGGTTTGGATCAACGACGCTCTAAGGAACCATACTTATTTAATAGTGTATAAATGTTGGCGAATATTACGAATTCTTAAAACGCCAACTATAAAATGATTGGTGATATTTTTCAAAAAATATTTTAATTTCCAAAGATTTTATATCGTTTATATAATAATTTGGCGATTTTTAGGTTGAAAAATTTTTACCCCGTCAAAATTGGGCAAAACAAAGCTTCAAAAAATGCAAAATGGCGAATCTTTTTTGGGAGAAAAGCCTGGAAAAATAGCCCACTGGGCTAAAATTCGCCCCTAAAATTATCCTTGGCTTGGAGTTCTCTTTCGTAATACCAAACATGTGCTATGGTATATGATAAACCATAGCTAATTGGGAATTTCTTCCATTTTCTAAAGAACTCGTTGTTTACACACTCATTACAGTATGCTACACACAATAATTTTGGATGAAATCTTAAGTATAAATAGCATTTTCTACAGATTCTAAATATGTAATTTATATTTTCTTATTTTTTTTTCAATTTCTATTGTGTCCTAACTCCTTAACTAAAAAAACGTGTTGTTAGTGTTTTTTGCACAACATCTTCAATTCTTAGTCATTTTAAAATTAAATTCTATAGTGCACTAAAAGACACTAACCTCTACATTTTATAAAAGACCCATTTCATAATTATTTCATTAAGACCTTCAAATGCTGCACCCACAAAAGACATACCATTTTCGAGGAATGATCACTTAGATAATTATAATAAAAAAAAATTACTAATTTTATTTTCAAAAAATAGTGTTGCACTAGTGCTATATGTTCTCTACATGCCTACAAATTTTTGTATCCCGAGTGCATCATTTAGGCACTCAAAGGTTGCACCCATAAAAACATATACCTTATCATTTCCCTAAATAATAAAAAGTGATTGTTAGAAAAAGTGAAACTTGACATACTTATAAAAATTATCAATACATAAACCTTATATATTTGGAAACGCGATTAAATTTCCTACATTTGATCTTATTTACTCAAAGCATGATATTTTGTGTAAGTATTTCAAAAAATACAATTAAGTTTAGGGACGCCTAATTTTTCAGTTTTTTATTGCATCTAACGTGCCAAAAGTGACCTTCATTAGCATGCACCCACCCTCAAGATAGTACACTTGTGAGTAATATCAAGTTCTACAAATATCCTCATGTTGTGAGGTGGTGTACTTTAGTGTCTAAAGTAGATATACTATTTGATGTATGGCTAGTCATGGTCAA
The DNA here is from genome assembly GCA_001517045.1 of Pseudotsuga menziesii. Lineage (NCBI taxonomy): Eukaryota > Viridiplantae > Streptophyta > Pinopsida > Pinales > Pinaceae > Pseudotsuga > Pseudotsuga menziesii. The sequence goes on from LPNX010052235.1 coordinate 13,134, forward strand.
CACATGCTACAAGTCTCCTTTAGGGATTAGCTACCCCTAGAGTGATTTACTAGAGTATGTGACTATATCACTAGGGGTAATACATATGATCATAGATTCAGAAAAAATCATCCGAGTATGATATGATATAGAATTAATGAAAACGCATGTGGACCATGTAGAGAAAATTAATATGAGCACAGAGATAGAGAGAGAATTTGAGTTTCCCATGAAATCCTCCAAGTGAACTCGAATTGATAAGACATCAGTTGAGTATTAGTGATGGTAAACAAGTTCAGTTAATTAAGGAATAAAATCCTTAATTTATGCAAGTGGTTGTTGAAGGTGACACTAATGGAGAATCATTAGTTCTGTTTAGTTACATTTTAGTGATGGTAAACAAGTTTAGTTAATTAAGGAATAAAATCCTTAATTTATGCAAGTGGTTGTTGAAGGTGACACTAATGGAGAATCATTAGTTCTGTTTAGTTACATTCAGTTCTATTCAGTTACATTCAATTATGTTCAATTACATTCAGTTCTGTTCAGTTACATTCAGTTAGAGTTAGTAAATTAAGTGAGGGTGCATATCTTCTAGCGGGAGATAATTGTGGAGTGCCAGCTTAGCACAAGGTCAATGGGGGGTGCATGATTAAATATGTATCAGTGATCTAATTGGTAGTAAGTTACTAATGCATGCAACCATTCTATTTTTATTGTATAACCTATTTTGACTTGTTATTAAAGTGATATTCACTCGGTGCTATAGATGATNATAATTGGTAGTAAGTTACTAATGCATGCAACCATTCTATTTTTATTGTATAACCTATTTTGACTTGTTATTAAAGTGATATTCACTCGGTGCTATAGATGATTAAAACACACATAGTTGATCACATATTTATGGACTTCCCTATCCCTTTGCAGACTCTTTAGACCCCATGGACTCATATTATACATTTATCTTCCAATTTCATCCCTAAAAAACACCTGTCTATTGTTGTACGTGACTTTTAAACCCAGACTCAGGTGTACATGCGACTTTTGACCTCAAACCTGCGTACATCGGGATGTGTGCATATGTCCAAATATTTTTGAAGTTTTCCT